>JAGPOW010003316.1:7248761-7264949 GCA_030014935.1 Caiman crocodilus | reverse complement strand
GACCCCAGCACTCGTTCCTGCCATTGGTGGGGGGTCAGACTAGATGGCCTGCTCTAGGCCCCTTCTGACCCTAGATACTATGATACTATGATACTATGAAGGAGAGGAAAAAGGAGAACCTTTCTTGAATGTCAAAGCAATAAAACAACTGGCAAAGACTACGGGAATGTAAAGAGGGGCAGGATTAGAAACAACCACATCAAGCAGCAGCATAGAAGACTTGTTAAGTGGTAGATATGTGTCATTTAAATGGACAAGCAGATCTTCATGTGCTGAAGAAATGTCAAAAGTGTTATCAAGGAAGAGGTGGGATAAGATTATGTCAATAATGAGTGGGGTTAAAGCACACATACTGTGTTTACAGCAGTGTAGAATCCCATGGGAGAGGGATTGCAAGCATTTTGTAAAGGGATTGGGATGGGGAGTATCATGGTGGGCAGCATCAATGTAAACAAGGGGTTGGAGTTGTGATTTTGATCAAAAGAGAAGAAGAAGAAGTGCAGCAAGTGCAAGTGATTGTGGAAGGGAGACCGCAACAAACAGTGGTGGAGTTTGAAAAGGAAGTGTTAGAAATTTTGCATATATAAGAATGGAAGTGAGTTTAGGTAAAAGTGAAGGTAGAGAGAAGGGTATGTGAAATTAAATGTTCAATTATTACAAGATGAGAAGACCTGTCCAGATTATGCGGGACTGTAAATGATGGAGGACTCTGTGGAGATACCACAGAAGTGCCTGGGAATAGTGGGCTATGATAAATAAAAGAACAAGTGATTTTTTTTTCAGAAATATTGGTTGAAAAGAGGTGAAGAAGAAGGTGGAAGAGCTAGAAGAATTTCAGGCAAAGAAGTAGGTATTATTAAAGTAGATGATAGAAGGAGTATGAGTGGATGAAGAACTAGAAGATGTAATGCAACACTATATTCAAAATATAATTAACCTGTTAAATTTAATTTTCTCCAAGATATTACTGAGGCAGCCTAGCAAGATTCAAGAAAGGTCTAGGTAGTCATATAAATAATCAGAGCAATCCATGGTTATTACAGTTTGAATACATCATGAGGAATATAAAACCTTGCGTTTAAAGACATAAGCAGTGTTGTCAACTCATCTTTTTATTGTGACTTTTGTGTAATTGATGTTTTACATAATGCCACACACACATCATGTTGTTATGTGAGACTCTTGGCTTCTTATTTTTCTAAAGAGACATGTTTTTAGCCCTTGTGGTTGCAAAAGAAAGCTTGAAAGTCCTGATTGTTAGATACAAATATATGAAAATTTAAAACAATCCTCATGTTTTAGGAGAGACTAGGATTTTTTGTATATTTTAGGAGAGCTCGGAATAAGCTTTTAGGCATTAAAAAGTGCCCTTCCTTAGGTCACTTATTTTAAAGCCAATTTTAGTACTTTGAAGGGGGGGCAGGGATCTGACTCATTTTTTAAAAATAAATGTGTCACTAAAGCATAAGCCAGAACTACTTTAATTGGGATAGGGGGACAAATTAATTCAGTTCACCTGGATGTTGCCTACTCTATCTCTCCAATACCTTGATCCACATCAAGAATCTTGCTACTAGGGGTGCCTATACACAAACTGGGAAGGTGCTCTGACAAAGGAGTTCTGCGCTAATTACTCAGTGGGTGTGTCTACACAAGAGGCATTATTGTGCCTTAGCCTAGTTTACTGCACAGTACAGGTATACGTCTACACATGCACACACTTACTGCACAGTAAAAATAGTTAATCTAGACTAAATTTGATACCTGCAAGTACACTTGCAGGTATCATATTTAATTGTGATTAGTTAATGCTCAATAACTTATGTATAGACATGACCCAGCACTAAATTTACTGGGTGGAACCCCCTGCAGCAATAATAGGGCCAGTCTGCATAGGGTGGGTAGGGGACTGGGATGTGCATCCAGTCCAGAGCCTTGATACACTGGGGGAACCCCAGTGTACAGAACCCTGTGACCACTGCCTGGGTGTCATGCATGCGGAAGGACACTGTCTGACAGCATGTCCTGTAGGGTACCGCACACTCTGAGGATGGCCTTCCCAGCAGTCAACAAGTGCCTCACATACCACAGGCTGGTGGGAGTAGTCAACTTGAACAGTGCCAGGTCAGGCAAGTGTCATCAGACAGAATCGGGCATATACCAGTGTCCTGGCACTCCAGGTGGGGCTAGAGCTGGCAAAGCAGGTTAGCAAAGTTGACCCAGGTCATGCAAAAGGCATTGACCCACAGCCCATCATCACAGTCATGTTGCACCAGGTGCTGTCACCAGTCCTGGCTGGTGCAGTGGGCTGGAGGCCCAGGAGGTGACAGTGGCCCCAGTAGTGGCCTCCTGAAGTCCCTCATCAGTGAAGTGGTGGGGGCCCTGTGAGGGCATACAGACATCAGCCAGGTGGTCGAGGTGTGTAGGGGAACCAGGTGGGGAAAGATGGCCAAGGCCAGGCAATAGTGACTGCAGTGGGCCAGCAAAGAAACCAAAGTGGCCAGCAGGATCAGGGGACCCTGTCCTTCACTGAAATTGGGGCAGCCATAGCTCAGGAGGTGCCATGTGCTGCCTCTGTGTGTGCCATGCTGCTAGTCTGAGCACTGGAACTGGATGCTTAGACAGTACAGAGTAGGGCTGTGTTTTAAAGATGGCTGCCAAGTGCTAACAGCCAGATTTTGGCTTCAGACATGGCTGCCAAGTGCTGGCAGCTGTGGCTAGAGGCTACAGCTCTTCCCAGTAACCACAAAGGCACATAGCAGAGCTGGAGGGACCTGACACTACATTTAGTATCAGGTTCTTGCACATGTAGATGCCTGCCCAAAATCGCTTACCATGTATTTGCTTAACATGCAGTTAATCTAGTTGCAACTAGATCAGGCTAGGGCGGGAGGCAGCCCAGCTGGGCTGCTTCTTTATTCCCCTGTGCTAGATTGTGCTTCGCTATCTAGCACCAGGGATGGGAAGGCAGCCCAGCTGGACTGCCTTCCCATCCCCAGTCTATGGTTGAAATGTTTTGACTTTCGAAAAGTTTTGACTAGCCTCATTTTGTTTTGAGACTATTTTGATGGCCTTTGTTTTGTTCCGATTTTGCTGTTTCGAACTTGAAATTGGTCAAATCAGTGTCAAAATGAAACACCCAGTGAAATTTCGCACACCACTAACAGACACTGTTTCCCTGAAACACTTTGGATACCTAGAGCAAAACGAGGAGCAGGCATCTTGTTCAGAGGTAGGTGATGACAGTTAAGAATAAGATACTGGAAAATGGATTTTCTTTCTGGGTGGACGTAATTTATTTATTTACGTGTCCACATTTTGTGTCTTGAAACTACAATGACAGGAACTTTAGAAATCCCAGTAGCCATGTGAGTTTAGATTGCATTAGGGATGGAGAAGCAATTCTACAAACTAGGAAATGGATTTTTCATTTCAAGAGCAGCCTTAATATTTTAGAGCTTTGGTGGGTGAGCTCCTTGTAGTACAGAAAGCATTGGCACCCTATATCCCATGCCCCCCACACTCACATGAGCATTCGAAGCCTCCATGAACAGAAGCTAGTATAGCTTTAAATAAACTCTCATCATTCCATGGCTGATTCTAAGCAAGTGCCCTTAAAAATTCCTCCCTCTCCTCCCAAATACAATCAACTCAAAATAAAATCTCAAGTGATGGTAAGTACAAACGGATTTGAGTACATGTCATATCCACAATTATTGTATGGAAAACAATAAAAGGGGAAAAAATAAAAGGCACTTCAAAATTTTATTTCCTCCCAAAAGAGAGTGTAATCAAGGTATAATGAGCATTGAAATTAATAAATTAAAAATAAATGTCCATAGGAGAGACATGAAAAAAACTGTTAATCAGTTGGCAATTATATTTTTGGCATTTTAAATTAATTCCCCAAATGAATCTCCTTTCAGCTTATTCACACCATTATCTATTTTTCCTTATTTTTTATCTAATAATAAGTGTTTCTGAATTCAATATATATTAATATTTTTTTTAAAAATCGAAAGGGTTTATTAAAAGATAAAGAAGAGACACGTCAAATGCACAATGATGGTATTTGGTCCTCTTTAATCTACAAAGAATAGAGCAGAAATGCCCTCATAATGAAGCTGTCCTTTTAGTTTTATTTATTTATATTTTGGATTGAGCTTTGTGGCATTTCTCATCTTTTCACTAATGGAACTGATCTTCAGTTGTCTTCCAAACTGCCAGGAAACTATATTCTGCAGCAAACTTAATCTGTTCCAACTGTCCATTTTCTCCCCCCCGCCCTGCTCCTCACTCTCCAAGTACTTTGAGGCTTAGAGGCTGCTTTAAGAAGTTTCAAATTAACAGGGAAAAAATCATAACCATTTATTGATGGTTGCTTCTCACTTATGTATCTCCTAATTTAATCACAACTGCATTTTCTTTCTACACATGTATTGAAATCTGCAGCAGTGAGGCCATTATTGATGTAAAACTGAAATTAAGAGGGGTTTAATAGATTAAATATCATCCTGGAAAGCAATTTGGTTTGGGAAGTAATTAGGTGAAAACAAACAGTGTTGCAAGGAAATAGTTTTAATTTGATCCTTTTTGTGTATTGTAAGGGAGAAAAAACTAGCTAAACTGAAAATTTCAACATGATGATCTGTATGTAAAAATCCCTGAAATTGGGTAAATGCCCATAAAACATAATTTACCATGGCAGTACAGTCCAGAGGAGCTAAAGAAAAGGGACCTATTGTTCATCACTGTATAAAATACAGGAAAGAAGAGAAATTTAATGCAGAAATGGGAGGAAGGGCAGAACTAGCACATGAAGCAGGGAGATGCTAAGGTTTTAGTTCCAGGAGTGTTCAAGGTGTGCTGCACAATAAATATTTCTCTTATCTACATGAGTCAAATGTCTGACTTTTCTTGAATAGTCCTCTGGAATTATCAGTGTGTGGCGTTTGCGGGGAGGTATAGACTATGCAGGAAATGCTGGAAGGACAAACTTTGTTTTCCTGCAGCTTTCCACCCAGGGTCGAAGGGGCATTTTGCCAACAGTATGGGGTGTGGAGATCTGAGGAGAGATCCTTTACGTTTCATACCTTGGGAAGCCTTGTCCTTCCAATCCTGCATCATGCTAACTTTTTTTTCAGTCCTTGGTGGGTGATGATGATGCAATTTCCCATAAGCTGACACCTGTCTAGTACAAACCAAGGTGTAATTAAGAAAGAAATAGCTGCTTCCTGACAGCTGAGAGTAACTATGCATTCCATAGCGTAACGAGTCTGTGCACTACAGATGACACACAGAGATCTGGAACTAAAACCTTTGTATTTCTACCCTCACTTTGTATTTCTACTAGACTCTAAGGCAGAGGTTCTCAATCTTTTGCACCTTACATCCCACCAACCATTGTGTGAAAAAGCCCTGGTCCTACCACAATAAAAACAACCCCCCCAAAAATTGCACTGTTCAATATATCTGTTGATTCATCTTGACTGATTTTTTTCTTGCAACTGATTTTTTCAATCAGGCAATGAGTTGAAGTCCCACCACATGACCGATGCGTCCCACAGGTTGACAAACACTGCTAAGGTTATACCTTACACAATTATTGATTAAATATAAAGCAATGCTACCACAAGCTACATGTTGGCTTTGACTTTTGCAGAACTTTCAACTTTCTATGGGTTTGGTGTCACTGCAGTCTCAATCACTTCGGCCTTTGTTAGCTAAGATACAAGATTTGTGCAGATTATTAATTGATACACATAAAACCTATTCACCAATTGTCATAAGCAAATACTATACTAATAAAACATTGACATAATACTGGCCACGTCAGTCTTTGCCTTTTCCAACTTGTCCTCTTTCCTAAGCTTAGCTCGTCTTTAATCCTGACCCGATTGAGCTCAATGGGATATTTGTTGTTGATTTTGCGCAAGTAGGATTATGGCTGATGGTCCCAATCCTATAACAGTGACTCTAGGTGTATGAATGTGTTTTAGTCTATTTGTACCAAATTACCCACCTGGTTTGAGTCTGTGCAGGATAAAGACTTGAGCCATTTTACCAGGGAACTGTTGATAATCTGGCACTACTTTCCTAGTATGCTGTGCTGCGTGCCTTTCATGGCACTGCATAAGTGGTGAATAACAGGAATTACAAATGTTAGGTTATGGATCAGATCCTTGCAATTTAGAGGTCGTCTTAAAGAGACCTTCAATCAGTCTTGCACTGCAACTGTTCTTTCTGTCTTAAAGACAAGGCAAGGTTCTCCGGAGGGCAGAGGCACTAAATTTATTTAGTGTGTGAAGAAGGCCAAACAGCCCTTGCTACCAGCGAAGATCTTTTCCTCTGCCCCAGTCCTAATGTGGTACTAGATAGATCTCTGGGTAGCCTGAGAGATATCTATATCTCTGTTTTCAGAGCTACAGATCAACACTTTTCCCATTCTGGGGAAAAAAAAATAACAGGACATTTTTGTTAATATCAAGCTTTCCAGACTCCTCTTTTTTTACCCATGTGGCTAAGAGTAGCACCTGAGTGGCATGAAAGAAAGTCTCTTTGGCCCCCTGCCTCTCCACCCTGTTCTCAGAGTTGGCAAGATCAGTTTTATGTAGTGTTGTTCATTGCAGTCAATAGTCACATAATGAATGAAGAAAGAAGTGTGGCACTACTGCCTAGTGAAACAGCTGGGGATTTGTACCTGATAATGAAATATCACTGGCAAAAGATCTTCTCCGTGAAGACGACTGACAGCAGTGTCTCTAAACGAGCCAACTTGGACCAGGATGGGAGAGAAAGAAAAGGAAATTCAGCTCTTATTCCCTCTCCTTTATCTGCTTCATTTGCATTCAGAGAGCCACTCACATAGTTTGTATGTAGTGCTACTATTTTTGGAAATTGGAGTGGTCCCTTAAAACCCCTGCTTTCAACTGCTACAAGCAAGCAGGAGTAAACATGGTAGATAAGGATTGATTGATTAATCAATCAATTTATGATTAACTGTAGAGCCATGTAAAGGGGAGCCCATATTGTGAAGCTGACATTCTTTCTTTCTGCCAAAATATGAATAAAACTAAAGTAAAATATAGCACAGCAAAAAGTGAAGATGCTTTTACCTTCTGGAATCAGAAACATTTTGTATATTATTTATGCACTTCTCACTTTGGAGGTAAATATACTAAAACTTTAGTGAAAATGTAAATTAAAAATATATTACAGAAAGAAATATGGAGTAAGAGCTGGTGTTAGGTGATTTGCTTAAGTGACAGAAAGACTTTTAAAGATATATTCTTTTTCTGCTAAAATATGCTTGAGGAAGGAAAAAATACTGTGCAATTGCCCTGTTTTTTTTTTTCTTAAGAGCTCTTTGGTTCTTTAGTACTGATCCCAAAATATCTAAGCCATTCTTCAGCTGAAATCTGCTAGTCAAATACACATCGCTTGCTGCCTTGTGCTTTTTTAGCTTTGTTGTGACTGAGAACTAAACTGGTTTGTAAAAGCAACCGGCTAGCAAACCATGAAACATGATAGTGGCATGCATGGGCAGCAAAGAAAGAAAATTGGAACTGAGTGAGCTTTATAATTTCCCTATAGTAAACCCAATCTCGGTTTGAGACATTGCAAATGCAGTTAATGCCTTTACGCAGAGTGTACAGATGATCTCCGTTGAAGGACAATGGTAGAACGGTAGATTTCGGAAGCTGCATAACCAGAGTTGGCTCGCTGACTTCAGAACAAAGTACTAATTTACATTAGCAAAAGACATGAGTATTCCCCCCCTTTCAGGAGGATTCACATTCAACATCCTAATGTGAAACCACTGCCTTGAATTTCCACTTACTTTGCAATCTTTAATTGTTTTATGTTCTATGGTGTGAGCTTCAAACCTACAAAGCTTCAACTATCTAACATCCCCGCTATATTTTATGTACACAGTTAAACGTTTTTGGAATGGATATGAAAAACGTTTCTCAAAATCTCACTCTTTTTAAGCATGTAATATGTTTTTACTGGCATTCCAGAAAACCTAGATAAGTAAGGTCTTTCCCTTTATTTCTAAGATAACCAGTCATTTAAAAAAATGAGCTGGATTAATAATCTACTACAGGTGTTATCTTACTTTTTATAAACTGTTATGTTAATAAAATTATGCTGAACTTAGTATTTAGTACTGATAGTATTTTTAGGTGGGGTCACCAAAGGGCAGCGTGGGATTGTTGCTGCCTGGGAAGTCAGCATTGTTGCTTTTCAGAGAGGCAAACAGGACAGCTTGCAAGCAGTTCACAAGTCAGTTTGCTGCTCCCCTCTTTGAAGGGGAGGCTGTAAACTAAGATTCTTTTTCTTTTCAGATTAACCCATATGGTTTTATTTTAGGCAGATAAAACTCAGCAGCTAGACCAAGACTTAAACCCCTTCCTTAACGAGTCCAGTGCAAGAAGGAGTTTACCAGGGAGTTTGGCAAACTTTGCTGTGAGCTTGCTGAGAGGTAAGAGTTTTGCAGGGAAAAGGGAACCTTTCAGGATCAAGGAACAGCAAGCAGGTCAGCTACAGAGCAGTTTGCTAGGGAAGGTCTGCTCAGAAAGAGAGGCAGGAAGCAAGAGGCAGCAAGTTAAAAGACCCAGAGACATGGCTGGAGAACATCGCAATCCCAGAGCCACTGCCACTTCCAGCTCTTCCTCTGCCTTCATCTGTGAGGTATCTGTCCAGGCAGGACCACACACCATTGGGGCTTCCACCCAGGTCCTGGTTTGGCACTGTGCAGACTCTGGCTTGCAGGTTCCTTCCAATATCAGCCAGGTTGGGGGTGGGAGGGGTGCCTGCAACGTGAGCAGTGCGTTCTGGTAGAGTCCCTCAGGGAGAAGGCAAAAGGAGGTAGCAAGGCTCCGAAACATCCTCCACCATGAGGACTTTATCAATTCCGTGCTGGAGGAAACCTCTAGGACTGTGGAGGAAGGACTGCCAGAGAAGAAGAATAGTGCTTATGCATGCAGAGATGAAATCAGGCAGGTCAAAATGCAACTGGAGATGCAGCTAGCAAGGGAAATGAAGAGTAACAGGAAGGGTATGTTGGCAAGAGGAGGAAGGCCAGGGAAGGAGTGGGTCCCTTACTGAATAGGGGAGGCAGTATAGTGACAGATGAGGAGGAAAAGCCTGAAGTACTCAAAGCCTTTTTTACTTCACTCTTCACAGGCAAGACTGGACGGCACAGTTTGGGGAGAAGGTGAGCAGCCCTTAGTGTTGGAAGTAGAGGTTGGGAACTATTTAGAAAAGCTGAATGTGTACAAATCCATGGAGCTGAATGCAGTGCATCCAAGGGTGCTGAGGGAGTTGGCCAATGTGACTGCAGAGATCTGGTCATTATTTTTGAAGAATAACAGCATATACTGGGCTTCATTAGTGATTATTTCCTTCTATTCTGCATTGGTGAGGACACATTTGGAGTACTGTGTCCGGTTTTGGGCCCCACTTACATTATCTAGATTCTCTAGAGTCACTTGTATTTAAAATCCTATATAGGAATCCACTATGTGAATACTTACTTTTTTTTTAATACAGAGACATGATGTTAAAGTGTCTAAAATATTGATATAAGAAGTAATAGCCCATTTAAATTGGCTTGTGCTTCATCAAAGCTTCCTATTGACCAATGAAAAAGGAATACATCGGGAGAAGTTTTAGAAGAAAAAACAAAGGCATCCACATTACCCATTGCGTAATTGATAACAAAAACAATTAATTTTAATGGGCTGATAAAAGCCCTTTCAATTTTGATCCATATTTCCATAAACTTGTTGGAACAAATTTTAAAAGGAAACAATTGTATTAAGAAACTCCATTAGGACTCTAACATAATGAATGAAAGAACAGTTTGCAATGTAAGTCAGGTCTTGAGTCTATTTCCCTCATTAAATTTTTGGGACTAAAAACAATATTTCAATTTGAAATTTTTAGTATATGATCTTTGTCTTGCAGAGGTTGATATACTGTGGATATCCTACTTATTGAGAACTGTTGTGCATCATGGGAATCTAAAGGCTCAAGGTACAAGTCCCAATAGATGAGAGCCATGTGATTTAGCTATGAGAGACATGAAAGCTCATGCTCTGAAACTGTGCTACTATGTGAAATAAAGGTTAATATGGAACCAGCTTGGATCAGTTCAATAAACTGACACTGAGCATTTGGATTTCAGGCATGCTAAGATTTTTAATTTTGTTCACAAATACTAATGCATCTCAACATCCCATTTAAAAAAAAAATCATCCTCAGTAATAAATATGCTGTTTAACTTGCCTCCCAATTTGGGACCTAAATAAATATTGGAATGTCCCAAAGGACGGTATTCTGAATTTCCCTCAGCTTTATGTTTTATATTCTTTTTATTGCAACATGAAGTGGCCAGAGTGCTAACGTGTGACCAGAATGCAAGGTTCCAAGAATATGATATTTAGGTACTGTTAGAGTGATGTTATAACCATGGTGGTCCAGGAATTACGCAAGAGGAAAGGATTTTTAGCAGGATATTTTTATTGGGATATAGTTAGACAAGATTTTGAATGCAAGATACTTTTCTTCAGGTCACTGGTATTGAAGACACTGGTTTTAAGTTACAAATCCTAAGTGGTTGAGAACTTCAGGACTAGAGATTCTGCTTCTCTCAGATGATGCTCCCATGGAAGCATCAGATGTGCAGCAGACACACTGGTTTTAAGAAGAGGGTGATGCTAGCAGGGTGTTCTGGATGAAGAGTCAGCAGGTTTGGCTCCTTTGGGAAAATCAGTGGTGATAGGTCAGCCATTGCCCTCTTTGTTACCTTCTGGATAGCTCTTGCTGTCTGGCAAGAGATGAATCAGTTTGGTGGGTTTATATTGGAGTTATTATTTAGGGGTATTTATTCATAGGGGTGGGAGGGGGGTAGCTCAGTACCCTTGCTGTATATCATGGTGTTATGTCTCAGGTTTTAAAACTGAGAAGCACCCAGACAAGCTTGAGCTTAGGTGTTGATGGATTACAATTAAAAGGTAGAGTAGAAAGAGGTGTCCCAATCTGTTGAAAGATAATACATTGAATATAGGTCTACCAGCTTTTGAGAAACTCTCACAAAGACATGGGTGGGATTGAGTTGCTACCCCAACTTGTAAGCAGGGACTTAAACCCTGCAGGAAGATCCTGTGAGTTACTGTTGATTTACTGAAGCAGCAGCACTATAAAGGAATCCTTGGTATGAAGTCTTGACCTTTAAGTAAATCTGTAGCTTGTTTGAGGGCAAATCCACTCATCTTACTAATAGCATCAGGGCCAAAATTTCAAAAGAAGTTGTGTTTTAGTTTTGTTTTCAAAAGTTGTCTCGGGGTGTTCATTTAGTGCTAGAAAGCGGGTTTTACATTAAGATCCAAGAATAATGAAATCCTCTGTGCAGAGCTGTTACAAAAAGACTGTGACAAAAAACCCCTCCTGCCATGATTTCCTGTAAATGAATATCACACTGTCCTGATAGCGTGTAGAGAAGGCTATGTCAATAGTTTGCAATGAATTATGATTATATCAAATGGTGCTTGCCTGTTGGAGAGTATGATGATGAATTTCCTTCCAATTTTTCCCTTCTGTTGATCCTGTTGTATTTTACTGTTCTTGTTGTTACTTATCATTACTATGCTAATATTTCTCTGCATTTGGTTCTTTTATAGTCTTGGCTATTCCTTTTTTTCTCTGTGATCTGTGGTAGTAACCACTCAACTCAATTAAGACATCTGTAAATCAACATCATCAATCCCTTCAAATTGGCTTAGCACACCATTTCTTTATTGATGGTTTGGCTCTACTTATGCAAGCTTTATTTTCTGGAAGGCTGTTTTAATATTTTCTCAGAACTGCTGAAGTGGTTATTGAACTCCTCATTACTCTACTCTGTGTACATGGGTTTTCTTCTTAGTGTTATTTAATTAGGAATGATAAAAAAGTGGAATTGAGTAGAGTTGTCTGTGTGCCCTAGTTCTACCCAGTCCTTGGCTTCTGCATTATAACTGCCAAATAAACTTTTAGTTGCATGAGCCATCCATACTCATGGAATGAAACTTTCCCTGAAATCCTTTGCTAGATGTGAATTGATGACCAAGAAGGTGAAATGGTCTGTATAATCAATGACCTACCCAATTGTTTCCTTGTTTTATTAAATTTTTCAGCATAGTACATTATTGCTAATGGATTGCACTCAGAAATCCAGGGCAGGTCACCTGCGAAAGCCCTGATTTAGAAAAGGATCTCTTTTTCAAGGCAACATTTAGACATGTGGATTAAATTGCAGTAAGGTGTGCCCAAAGTGAAGCACATCTTTAAGACAAGCATGCCTCCCTTCTTCCTGCTTTGAAATGATTGGAATTTGGTAATCTTCCAGGCATGTTAGTTGGCTGGATTTTGGAAGAAGCTTGAGTGTATGCCTCAGTCAATGAATGAGCAAAAAAGTCCGTGTAGATAGCTGCCTGGTTGGGTAGAGTCCTGTGATGTTCATGTTTTAATGTTAGTGATATCTAACTGTACCAGTAATGTTCTAATGTTGTCTTAAGCATTGGGTTGGGCTGAAGATACTACCTAAGTTTTCTCATGACTCAGGAGAGCAGGCATTGGCAATTAGTTGATTAAATACAAGTAAGATGCTTTAGAAATGTACCTCTGTAGGTTCCCTTTTCTGTAGGGAAATTAGCAATGTCCTTAATTAACTTAAGGTTGTCACCTTCTGGATAAAACAAACAAACAACCCCCCCCAGCCAAACACCAGTTCAACCTAAAACCAAAATCAATTTTATACTTCCTGTTATTATGTTAGACAGAGAATTGAAAACTTGCTTTTGCAATTGATTTGTTTTCCACTGCAAAACTAATTACATCCAATGCAGTTCTTCCTCTACCTGCCTCTGGAGAGGAGACCATATTGGCAGTGGTGGCTCTTGTTCTTTGCATGGGCATCTGCATCAATATCTCTGGCAGGTGCATCGATATCTATGTTCCTTTTGTGTTTGCATTGGGTCTAAAACATTCAAAGCTTTGAATCATCTATACTTAGTGTATGCTGAATGCACTTACCTGAATGCTCACCACTCCCACCAGGCATATACTGCTTATCCAAGCAAGTCACAGCAGCACTGTCATGCAAAGGAGGAGTTCATTGCTGCGCAGCTGAACAACTTATGCATAGGAGTAGTAGCTATTAATGTGTTTTGACTTCTCCAAAGATTTTCAGAGATGCCACTTAAGGAGCTGAACTTTTGAATGGTTTTGAATCTTAAATGTGGGAAATGTAATGCGTGTAATGAGGGGCTTTCCCCCCCAACCCTTAATCCTAAAGCAAAAGGACCATCTTTCCCCTTTAACTAACTTCTTAAACTGAAGATTTTGATGTCTTAGGGGCTGAGCAGATCTTCAGGAAAACCTGTTAACAAGGTCTAGTCAGGGTTTGAATTATATTCCAACTCTTGGGGGAGGTCTGTGGCAGTGGCAGCCAGAAGCTGGAAGAAGCTGCTGCTGCCATTGCCACCTGAGGCACACGGCAGACCAGGGGGGCTGTCATCTCTTATGCCCCCCCTCAGCCTCCCCAAGCTCCACCATACTTTGGACGGTCTAGCCAACTAAACTTCCATGTAACCACTGTATGCCTTCTCTTTGGGGAAGAGGACCAAAGTGCTGAATTTTATAACTTACTTCATCCTTACAGTGTGCACTGGTCCACACCACAGAGCAGGGTTTAATGATCCATGTGTGGCAAAAATAACCCACTGTGGCATGTGTTTACAGATGCTTCCCCATACCTTGTCACTCATAGTCTCAGCTGTGAAGCCTTGATTCTCTAAACTGAGCTGTGACAGCTTTTAGCTTTGGTGGTTCCTAGGTCAGTCCAGGCTGTTTCAGCCAAGAAACCAACTGCTTCCCTTCCCGCTTGTTGCCCCACACCACACATTTGATGCACCGTCTCAGATTCTGCAATCCCAGCCTGCACCAGTCCTACTCCCAGGGTCTGTGCAGGAGTAATATTTGCTCCTAACAGAATTTGAGACATGTAGGATTCACACTTGAGCACTATAACACTGCATATACCAACAGCTTCCTAATAGCACAACAACTTTCCCCTTGCATTGCCCTGCAAGTGTGCTAGCTTCAGGAAACTTGACAACAAGCTAAAGCTTGATTCTGCAGCAAGGCATCAGTTTTCTGCAGCGCTCTGGTGCAGCAGCTTGGGAATTCTGTAGCAGTTGTTTTTAAATTAAAAAGAACTGGCTTTTAACAAATTCAGCATGAGCTTCCAAAACACAAATAATGATTCACTTCTAAATTTTATTTATTTTACTTTTAAAATTCCATTGCTTTTACTTTGCTCTCTACTTTCAGTTTTCAGCATGCCAAGGATCACTGAAGTTTTCCAGGGCAACGCTGTTGCACATGCACATCAAGGGAGGCATTTGGGAGGGGGGTTGGATGGTCCACATCAGCTGTAGGGGAGAGACTGTAGAATCGTATGTGAGGGTCAGAATAAGTGGGAAGGTTAAAACTTGCAACCCAGAGGTTGCTTGAGAAGATTGTATTCACAAGATCGATTCCACAGAAATGTCCTTTACATCCTTGTTGATTTATGCCAGAGATATGTTGCAAAACTTACTTCAGTGTCTTGCTCTTTAAATTGTCCAGGACTCCCATGCCCATATGATCCTAAAGATGCTAAATATGCCCACTACTACCCTTGTTTTTATGATATTCAGAACAGACGTGAGCAACCATGAGAGTCCTTTCAGCATTATAAATAGAACAAAAAAATCCTATGCACAATTCAGGCATTTCCTTCCATTTCAAAGAATTTCATGTCCATCAAAATCCTGAAATCTGCTGGAAATCATTTCATCCTAATAGCTTATCTTAATCAATTACAATGAATGCAATCAATGTCTTTGACATCAATCTTCTTTTTTAATCAACACTATTATATAACAAATTTACAGGTACAGATGACCTTTTAGCACTTCTACCAACTTCAGTTCTTTATGACGTTTCCTAATATGACAATACTTTTAAGCATTTTTAATGAAAGTCTCTGGGTTTAGGTCAGAAAGGTGAGCAACAATGGTGATGTTGTGGTGCGTGTCTGCCATAGACCACTAGACTAGGAGGAGGAGGTAGATGAAGCTTTCTTCAGACAAGTAGCAGGGGTTTCCAGATCACACGACCTTACTTTTGTCTGGTATGCGGCAGCTGCCAGCAGCAGCATTCCAGGCCACTGCTCAGACTTGGCAGGTAGGTGATTTGTTGATGGAGTGGAAATTAATTAGGTGTGAACGCATAATAGTTTCAGGAAGTTTTATTACTTAAGTCGCCTGGGTGGTGATGTGTGGTGCAGGTAGAAGACTTGCTTTAGTAACAGCTACAGCTGAGTATACGTGTCCAGTTACAATTAAGAAAATGTGACGGATGAAGCGTCATGAACGAACGAACGTGACGAGCCTGTAGGGACTTTAGGGTTATCAGGACAACTGGGTCCTGGGAAGTCGTTGGTGGGTGATCAAATCTGCCAAGTCACTCTGGTGATGAGCTTGGGTTTTTCCTTAGAGATTTCCCTAGAGTTCTCCGATTTGGGCGGAAGTTATGAAACTATTTATAGACGGAGGTGTTTAACGGAAGTATCCAATGATGAACTGCTAAGTGGAATCTTTCAGCAGCTCTTTGTGCTCTCAGGTTGCAAGGTAGTGGGTCAGGCTTCCTGTCTGTTATGTGTGAGTTATGTGTGAGTTACATGCGAGGGGTCTAAGCTTGTTTCTTGACTAACTATATATAGTTTTCACTAGGGTTTTATTTCAGCTGACCAATTACTTACAGTTCTCCACCAGGGTTTTATTTCAGGAACTTCTGGCAGGGATTTCTTTTAACCCTTAGTTGATTACGAAGTGAAGATGGTCTGAATTGTCTCTCTTGCTTGTGACATGGGCACTGTTAAATTGGGTTGTGACACCATGAACTTCAGAAAAGCAGACTCTGACTCCCTCATAGATTCATAGATGTTAGGGTCGGAAGGGATCTCAATAGATCATCGAATTCAACCCTCTGCATAGGCAGGAAAGAGTGCTGGGTCTAGATGACTCCAGCTAGATGCCTGTCTAACCTCCTCTTGAAGACCCCCAGGGTAGGGGAGAGCACCACCTCCCTTGGGAG
>JAGPOW010003316.1:7189275-7248661 GCA_030014935.1 Caiman crocodilus | reverse complement strand
GAAAGAGTGCTGGGTCTAGATGACTCCAGCTAGATGCCTGTCTAACCTCCTCTTGAAGACCCCCAGGGTAGGGGAGAGCACCACCTCCCTTGGGAGCCCGTTCCAGACCTTGGCCACTCTATCTGTGAAGAAGTTCTTCCTAATGTCCAATCTAAATCTGCTCTCTGCTACCTTGTGGCCATTATTTCTTGTAATGTAGTCCCCTTAGGGGACTGCATGGGGCAAGGCACAGGGTGCAGGGCAGGAAGAACCTCTAGGGCTCTGCTTCCCCTCCAAGACAGCGTAGGATTCCCTGGGAGGCCAGTCTGAGGGGGAAAGGAGTCCACGATAGCTGGATGTATTTTAAATAAACCTTACTGAGGGTGCAGGAACAAACCATCCTGATGTGCAGGAAGAATAGCAAATATGGCAGGCGACCAGTGTGGCTTTTCAGGGAACTGTTCAGTGAGCTCAAACACAAAAAGGAAGCTTACAAGACTGGAAGCTTGGACAAATGACTGGGGAGAAGTATAAGAATATTGTTTGACCATGTATGGCTGAAATCAAGAAGGCCAAAGACCAACTGGAGTAGCAGCTAACAGCAAGGGATGTGAATGATAACAAGAAGAGTTTTTACAAGTATGTTAGTAATAAGAATAAGGTCAGGGAAATTGTGGGTCCCTTACAGAAGGTGGGAGGCAGCATATGATAGATGAGAAGGAGAAGGCTGAAGTACTCAATGCCTTTTTTATTTTGGTCTTCACGGGCAAATCAGCTCCCAGACCACTGCACCAGGCAGCACAGTTTGGGGGAAAGGTGAGCAGCCCTCAGTGCTGAATGAACAGGTTAGATACTATGTGTACAAGTCCATGGGGCTGGATGCAATACATCCAAGGGTGTTGAGGGAGTTGGTTGATGTGATTGCAAAGCCACTCACCATTACCTTTGAAAATTCATGGCAATCAGGGGTGGCCCTGGACAATTGGAAAAAGGCAAATATAGTGCCCATCTTTAAGACATAGAAGAAGGAAGATCCAGGTAACTACAGATCAGTAGGCCTTACCTCAGTCCCCAGAAAAATCATGGGGCAGGTCCTTCAGGATTCAATTTCTAAACTTTTGGAGAAGAAGGTGATTAGGAACAGTTGGTATGGATTCACCAAGGGCAAGTCATGCCTGACCAACCTTCTATAATGAAATGACTGGCACTGTGGATGTGGAGAAAGCAGTGGACATGGTATACCTTGACTTTATCACAGCTTTTGATACAGTCTCCCACAGCATTCTTGCAAGGAAGCTAAGGCAGTATAGGTTGGATGAATGGTGTATAGAAAGCTGGGTGGATGATTGGGCTCAACAGGTTGGCAGCCAGTATCAAATTGAGTGTCCCAGGAGTAGGTCCTGGGGCTGGTTTTGTTTGATATCTCCATTTACAGTCTGGAAGATGCGATGGAGTGCACTCTCAGCAAGTTGGCAGATGACACCAAGCTAGGGGAAGTGGTAGATGCATTGGAAGGTAGGACTAGGAGTCAGAGTGTCCTTGGCAAATTGGAGGATTGGGCCAAAAGAAATCTCATGAGGTTCAACAAGGGTTTAAATGGTATATCCTGCACTTAGGATGAATGAATCCCTTGCACTGCTACAGGCATGGGATCAGTCGGCTAAGCAGCAACTCTGCAGAAAGGACCTGAGGGTTACAGTGGACAAGAAGCTGGATAGAAGTCAACAGTGTGCCCTTGTTGCAAAGAAGGCTAATAGTATAGGCTGCAGTAGTAGAAGCATTGCTGGCAGATTGAGAGAAGAAATTATTCCCCTCTATTCGGCATTGGTAAGGCCAGATCTGGAGTAATGCGTCCAGTTTTGCTCCCCCCACCCTCTGCCCCGCCCCTCACCTACAGAAAAAGGATGTGACAAGTTGGAGAGAGTCCAACAGGGGGCACAAGAATGTTTTGGGGGCTGGGGTACATGACTTTTAAAGAGGGGCTGAGGGAACTGGGCTTATTAGTCTACAGAAGAGAAGACTGAGCGGGGATTTGCTATCAGCCTTTAAATACCTGAAGAGTGGTTCTAAAGAGGATGGAGCTAGACTGTTCTCAGTGGTGACAGATGACAGAACAAGGGACAATGGTCTCAAGTGGTAGCAAAGGAGGCTTAGGTTGGATACTAGGAAAAACATTCTCACTAGGAGGGTGGTGAAGCACTGGAACAGGTTACCTAGAGAGGTGGTAGAATCTCCATCCTTGGAGGTTTTTAAGGTCAGAGCCCTAGCTGGAGTGATTCAATTGGAGATGGTCTTGCTTTGAGCAGGGGGTTGGACCAGATGACCTTCTGAGGTCCCTTCCAACCCTAATTTTCTGTGATTCTATGATTTCAAAACTATATAACTCAATACGGTAGCACATCAGTTGGCTCTTATCAAGGACCAGTTCTGCAAGGAGCTGAGTAATTTTTGTGAGCTGCTGAATTGCCTCTGGTGGAAATAGGAATTGAGAATTCTCAGCACCTCTTAAGATACATTCAGTACCTTACAGGATTGATCTTTAGTTAAATCAGCATCAAATTAAGTGGAAGATCTCTTGTTATTATTTTCCTGATTTGCGCTAATATTCTGTTCTAAGGGTTTATGTGCCTTACTGCCTTCTCTGTAGCCACTTACTGTATTTGTTCCATATCCTGGATTTCTAAGATATAATTAAGTTCAGTCATTTATATGGATGAAGGAATTACATTTTTTTTTTCTTTGCAACTGCTTTACATGGTGGTTTTTTAGTCAATGGGTGCTGTTAAGAGGTCTGAAACTTCATTTGTCCTTTGGCTAAGAAAGAAACATTTTGCAAAGACTCTGATTAATGCCCCTGGGATTCTGCATACCACAACATTTGGTTTCAGAAACTAAATTTTCATTTAAAGAATACATCACCTAGCTTTTAAAATCTTGTTACACATTCCACTGTGAGACACACAGACGCTGATTGGTGTTACTGCTAGCTTGAATTTGGAGCAGTCACACTTCAGGCCAGCAGGGGCCTGGAGGATGGAAAGGTAAGAATTCCTCCCATGCCCCACATCCACCACTTTCTGACCAAGGATCCTCCCTGGTCCCTCCACCCCTGGGATCCCAGTTCCCCCCAACCTACTTGCAACGGCCTAGCTGTCTGTCCCAGGAGAGCATGCAGGGAAGAGTTAACCTGTCTGCCCAACCACTGCTGCACAGCTGCTGCTCTTAAGGCTGACCCCACCCAGAGAGCACCAGTGGTGGGGCAGGCAGGCAGGTTAAGTCTTTCTTGTCTGCTTCCCTATGACAGACAGTGCAGACAGTCACAGGTAAGCTGGGGGGAGGGGGGCAATAAGTGAGGATCTGGGGTGCTGTGGAGGGTCTGGCATGGGGGCAGTGGGCTGGATCTGGGCCAGCTGGAGTGGTAGCACAGGTAGGGTGTTTACACCGAGTGCAACACGAGCTGCGTAGCATGGATCAGAGAGAATACTGCCCTGGAGCTGTGTAACTTTAAGCCACATAAAGAGTGCTTAGAACCAGTTTCAGGTGTTAATGTGAGGATAATACAGGTGTTAAGAGCTGCAGGAGCTTCCCAAAATAACTGTGTAGCAAAGTCCCTATGGGCTCCTATATATGTGCATTAAGGCTGCAAGGTGCTGTCATTACAGTGTGTTGGAGTGGACTCAATCTAAGTCTATTGGAGCATTGTAATTACCACACTCCAGCCAACTCCAGTGTCACATGTATCAGTGTCCCTCCCTGCATTGAAACATGGTGGCAGGGTCTTTAAAACTCATTCAACGAGCTTTAGTTCAAAGTGCCCCACTGCCATTTTTCAGCATGGTGACACTGATACATGTGACACTTGGGCACTTTTAATTAGCAAGACTCTTGGAACTGTACTAAGTGTCCCCATCCCCCCTTTCTTCCCCCCGCTTCATGGAGTATGTCTATAAATGCCCTGAGGTTCTGGAGAAACCACTAAAAATGTATTGAGCTAAAGACAGCTTGAAACAGCTTGAAATCAGAAACTCTTGGATGTAAACTGTTCCTTTAATATCAGTGGTACTGGTTAACTCCAAAATCTAAAGGGAAACATGCAAAAATAGTTGTTTGTTTGTGATCATTTTATTAGAAACAACTAGACAGCATACTTATCCAACAATGTGAAATGTTTTCCCACATGTCGAAAGTCGCTATTGTTGCTAGGGCTGTCAAAACCTCTAACTTCTCCTTGATAATTCCAGTGAAGTTACCTACATCTTGTCAATACAAAAGTCTTTGGCATTGAAAATATGGAAAAAACACTGAAAACGGGAAAGTGTAAAATACATGGGACTTAGTATCATAATAAATAGTGAAGAAATTCTATTACTGATTGTATTACACTTGGGTATTTCTTTATGTGAATTCGTTTTGTGCAAATTCGCTTATATGAGACAACCTTATTTATACCAGAAATTCGCTTTGTGCGAGAGAAATCCGATTTTATGCACAATCGACCAGCAGTGAGTTTCCTGCAGGCTGGCGGAGTTTCAGTCTGCAGAGAGCTGGGAGGAAGCAGAAGGAAGGCTGTGAGACGGGGGCACCGCATGCATGTGCAGTAAATGCACATAACCCCAAGTAGCCTCGATGGCAGCTCCAGCAGGGGGATTGAGTCCCTTGTAGGGTGCTTGGGGCCTAGGGCTTTAGTGTGCAGCTGCAGGGCCCCAGTTGGGAGCAGGACAGAGCAGGACAGAGCCTCGGGTGGCTCACTAGCGGAGAGGGAGGGCTGGCTCGCTGTTGCCATGCACACTTCCAAGGGGCAGCGGGGACCTGTGACGCCCAGATCTGTACGTGGGGCAGGTGCGGGCTGCAAGCTCTGGTGCTGCTGTGAGGGGCGTAACCCTGCTCCACTACCCTCACTGCAGCCGAGTGTATTCAGTTTTGTATGTAACTAATTAGAAGCACTTTTTAAACTTATATTAAGCTGTCATCAATTTCTTTGGTGTATTTAAGTACCACAGAGACAGGGAGTTCACAACAAACTTTTAGTCCATACACAGAGTCTTACTTAGGATGATAGATCTGCATTTTTATATTGTCCTGTATTGAATGCATCACATACTGCCATCTGAAAAATCAAATTGATGCATGTGCATTTCTGCAGCAAGCAAGCATGTGTGGAGGTAGATCCAAGCACTCCTTAATGTCAGTTCATGCAGGTAAGTTCCAGAGCATGTGGGCATTCAATATGACCTAAACAAGGAAATTATTAGGGTGATATAACATACTTGAAAGGCAAGCACACACCTTATGATACTAGAAAAAATGCTGCTGTATCTGCTGGGTCAGAGGAGAAAGAAAAGATGATTTGGTGGGCTTATCCACTAACAGGATTTATAGATCTGGGCACTCTTTTTTAGACTTGAGAGAGGAACAGATTTTCTGAAGATACAGATTCAACAAATCAGCTTTATTTCATCTCTGTGAGGAGCTCTTTTGCCAGTTGCAGCTCAAATTTCATTTTTTTTATAGTTTTACTTTCATGGACAGAAAGATAGGAAATCACAGATTTTAGAACTGTCAATTAGACACCATCCCTTTAAAGCTGAATTATGGTTTTCTTTAACAAACTTTTTATCCCTTTCTTCATCTTGTGGAACAGTAAGGTGGGAGGAGACTATATAAGAAGCTTCCTTTTAAGTAGGATGGGAGAATAATACAGAGCACTTCAAGGTCACGTGGACACCTGTCTGCTGTCCAGTAGCAGCATATGTCACTTTATTTGTTGAGGAGAACAAGCATCATCCCATCAAGATGTCAGTGCTGCAATAAACAGCCGGTTTCCCTCAAGATTTTAAGTATGATTAACATGAGATCCTTTTAAGGATGTCACACAGTATTAGCACTGGTTAGGTATGCAGTTGCACATGACACTCAGGATTTCCACCAGGAATCCTTAGCATCAGCTTCATTTTTACCTGTTGTGGTCCTTTGGAGTTCATTGGAAGAGAAGACTTGCTCTCCAATTTTTTCCATAGTGAAAAAAACAAGTGAAAGCTAAAAGCTGGCATTATTTGAGTGGTGCCTTAAAAAAGTTGAGAACCTCTCGTTTAGGGGGCCTATCCAGAGAAGTGAATGGGACTGCTTCTACACCCGGTTTGATTTGCTTTAATAAAGTAGTGCTTGCTTTTTATTTGTTGTACATGTTTTGTTTAGTTTTTATTAATTCATGGCCCATAGTAGGTGGCTTTGTTTATCCTTTAAAACACATCCAGGAGGAGGAGAAAGAAGAGGCTGTAGAATATATAAGGAGGGAGAACAACATCTGAACAGCGTCTTTTGTAACCCTGAGTGGGTTATTCCCAATATTACACTTATTTATTTTATTTTGTTTGAGTCTACTGTAGAGGTGAGTTAGATCAAAAGCCTGAATCTAATCCTCTCTGTCTTTTCAAGGAGGCAAAGATAGTTGGGTCACGATTTGAGCCAGGGTGTCACTGTCTTGACTGGGTTGATTCTCAACCATAAATCCAGACCCTCCCTACTCCATGGCTGCTTTATTTTCAAGTCAATAAAACAAATACAAGCACTTTGAGGCAGTGGTGTTCAAGTTTCACTGACCCATGGCCAACGGTACTGAACAAGTTACTTGCTGTGAGTGCTGTCACACTTTAATCTCCTGCCCCCCCAAAAAACATGTACAGTACCTGCAGAAAAAATCTCCCATGGCTTCAAGAAACATTACAGGGCTTTGCTTTAAGTGAACAATGGGTTGCAGACTACTGCCTTAAGGGAAATGATTCTTCCCATGAAGGTCTCTATTTAAGGTTGATAGGAGGAAGAAACTCAGTGATATGCCTAGGCTATAATCAAAGAATTACTGGGTCAGGAGTGGTTTCACAGGTCATCCAGGTCCCTGGGGACCAATATATTTGGCACAAGTTAGCCCCACAGCCTCCCCAAGTATGATCTCTTTCCTTTGCCTGACCCACTGCTCTGCTTCCTACCCTATCTGCCACTCTGTTGCTTGTCCTCTCCCCAGTCAACCATGTGCCACACACACAAGGTGCTAGTTGCTTAGCCCTGATGTAGGCCTATAGATGCACAAGTCACAGATTCTCTTTGATGGCAGACCAAGACCTCCTGCCACTAAGGATGATGAAGGGATGAACAGCTAACTCACTTTTTGTGCATCAAGCCTGCTTGTCAGTGTACAAGCCCTCCACTTGGGCATTTTCAGATTTACATAGGCACACGCAAATGTGACCAAACATTGGGGAATGAAATTCTGTCTGGCTACATAGGACCCTTGTACTTCCTGTGGCAGAGGGTATCCTTGTACTCTCTCTAGCCGACTCAGGAGCCCTTTTCTTATCAGAGCCAAGCAGATTATTATACCCCCCCCGAGAGTTGCCTCCAAAGAACACAAGCATGACTTTTCACATTCGGGAAAAGAAGCACATCTCTTCACAGTAACCAAACAATGAACACATAACCCAACCTCTAATTTTCTTTCAATACTTAGGGCCAGAGGGAATAGTCTGTCTTGGACTGCAGGTTTCAGCCTCACAGCTATCCTCTGTCTGGCCTTTTAAATCCACAAAACAGCCATATAGCCCTTTCTCTACAGACCCTGAGGGAGATGCAACTCTAGCCTGGTGATTATCTATCACCTTACCCACCTGCTCTCTCCCAGCTTTTCTTCCTGGGAGTCTTTTACTTCTTGTGGCCAGCCAGTTATTCATATCAGCTGGCTAGCCTTCCTAAGCAGACTTGTAATCACCTTCCTTGCTTACAGCTGGGTAGCAGCTTCTGGGGCTTGTTGCCCCAAAGACCTCCTTCTAGGCAAGTTTACAACTTCTTACAAGCCTGCATAGAGGCTCCCTAACACTGAGATCTTAACTCAGGCTATGCAATAAGAGTGGTATGTAACATTTATGTTGTTTTTTAGCAGAGGGGTGAATGTCTCTCAGTGTTGTGTCCAGGTGATAGAATGTGACTGAGCTAAACCGCTTTGTACAAACCCATTCCAGCGCACTTTTGCACAAGGAGAGACTTTGTTGAGGGCTTGAGTTTTGTTCCAAATGAACCTGAAATAGCTGTGGACGGTTTTGCTGGCATCAGCAAGAGAGAACACGATGGGCATTTCAAGTAGCGTTGGGAGCAGGCTGCTTGTTACTTGTACTGGAACCAGAGGCACGGTTTGAAACTCTGCAGTCCTATTTCTGTAGATGTAAGGTGTTTTCATGGATTATGGTACTCTTGTCACTTTCTCTTCCCAGAGTCAAAAATATGGCTGCAGCTGTTTTCTGATGAAACGGGGAAAGTAGGACCTCCAGCTAAATACAGAGATAAAGGGATATTGCATGATTTTTCTTCCTCTTTCCTTCTCTGGGACAAGCAAGGCTGCTTTAAGTTACCATAGCTTCAAGTTTCCCTGGTAACCTTTCTGTGTGCTATGAAGTAGTTATCCTAAAATAGTATGAGACCAGGGAAAGGCCCTGGAAAACAGCTGTCTGCTATAGGAGTCTTTATTGTGTCCCATTTCCTCTAAAGTGAAGTAGGAGTAAGCAAGCGTGTGTATGAAACTTTACTGAGTCTATTCTTTCACTGCTAATGAATTCTGCATGGTTGGTAAAATATACATTAACATCCTACTCTCCCGAAGTAGGCTATCCTGGAGCTTTCATTTCACCACTGAGTTTGAGAGGTGGAGGGGGTATGTGTAGAACCAGGAAAATGTATGGATTTGTATGGGTTTCTGAGATCAGGAAAGAAAGATTCATTTAGGTCACTTTGTGACATTTGTTCAGCGCTTTATTTGCTTGCTGACACGCAGCTCCTATTTTCCTGTTCATGGAGAAGAGGAAAAAACAAAGTTTGGTTGGTAGACTTAAATTTTTGCAAGGCCACAGCATGTGTTAGACTGTTTCACTTAAACTGATTTGAAGCTGTACAATCTCTGACAAATAAGTGATTGTTTTGAAAACATGCACTTTTTAACTCTCACTCAAGAACCAAATGGTTTTTACCTTTTAGTATAAAGGAGTTTGCACAGCACTTTTTTCCCCCTCTAATTGTTGATACAGACTGACTTTGAGTACCTTACTTGGTAAAACGAAGAAGGAAAAAAAAGATTTGGCACCAGGTTACAGTTCTAAATAGAGCTTTTAATAACCAGTATGTCCCAGCAGCCATTTCTGAATACCTGAGGGAATCTGTATGTTAACCTCTTATTTCTGCTTTTCCCTTAGCATCCTTTTATTCCTAAGTAGATGAAAAATGTATTGCTTTTAAAATAAATTTACGTGTTTAAAATCAACAATGGCTGTCTCAGTGTTTGAATGACACAGCCCTGATCTTTTAAAGCCTATGTTTGCAAATTTAATTCATGACAGTATCTTTCTTCTTTGAAACTATGGTTTACTCTCTGTTCCTTGAAGAAAAATCTACATTTTAAAGGAATTTGCTTAAGGCCCAAATGTTGCCTATTTAGAGGTACAGTACATAGATTTTAGTAGTGATTTTCCATCTACTGCCTGTGCAAAAATAACTCTAAAATATTTGTTCATAAATAGTATTACTCCCTTATGCAGAAATATTTTCTTGGTTTGCACATTTTGTACTATGCTGACATGTATATTAGACTACAAAATCTAGATAAGGAATCATCTGCCATTAATCTGCTGAAGTGGGTGGTGTACTCTATCGTGTGTGAAACTTGGAAGCATGAATATGAGGTATTAAATGCAGGTTTTTTTGGAGCACTTAACTTCTCTTTAAATGTTCCAAGGCTTCGCAAAATTAATGCAGTCCATTTTTTTTACTCTTGGCATCAGCTGGGGAAACATTGCATATTGTACATGTGTACAAGTTTGTAGATCTCCTCTAAAGTCATGGAATGACAGGAAGAGAAATAAGGCTTCTTGGGAGCTTCGATTCCAATTTGTTTGGCTGACTATGGCTCCGGACTTAAGGATCTGCCCAAGCGTCTGCATTCTGCCAGCATAATATTGCCTGCTTCTAAAGCAGCTTCCTGACTCTGCTCATTTCTAGAGGTCTTGGTTGCTGGATCCTGCTGTAGCATTGTCTTCAGTCCCTGCTTCAGATCTTGCTTCAGTCTTTTTCCCAAGTGCCTGCCAAGTCTCTAGCCACAGGCTTAGCTTCTACCTCAGCCTTATTCCTTGTTTCTGCTATAGCTTGGTTTCTGTCCCTTCCTAACTGTCCCCAGTATTTGGAAGTCCCCAGATCCAGCTCTCTGTCAGTCTTAACTTTAACTTCCTGGATCTCAGCTGGGTTCCAGTTTCAGATCTTTTGGGTCCTGACCTCTGTCTCAGCTCCAGACGCTGAGCTTTGGACATGTCCCTGATCTTGGCTGTATAAACTGCCTACTCCTACTCCATAGTTTTAGAACTATTAGACTTCAAAATCACAGTCTGTAAAGGCCTCTTCACCAATATTATATCTATGTTATATCCAAATGCACTGGGGGAGAGAACAAATTAATTCCTTCTAGCTGAAGGCTCAGAGCAAGAACACTACTTTTCACTCCCAGGTTCTCCTTTTAGCAATGCCCCAAACTCGCAATAGATATCGGGCACCAAAAGTGGAATTTTGGGGGGAATTTGGGTGTTTAAGCCCAAGAGAGTACTTGTCAACCCCCTTCCTCACTCTCTTTCCCATCTTTCATTCCCCCAGTAATTTTTCTGTGCTTTTTCTAAAAGCTGTCCCTGATTGTGAGTGGTGACGCCGCTGATTTGTATGTGGAAACACATTTACAAAATGAAATTTGTAAATCAAGTCTTATCCTTTTCACTGTGACCCAAGAGTATTGCTTATACTTAGTACAAATAAGTGTTGCTGCCAAAATCCACTTTCATTTTTGCAGAGCTAAGTATAGTCAAAAAGCCCAAGCCTGAATCAGTTCAGTCTTTGCAGGATAGTCAAAGCTGCATAGATTGAACTGAGAAGCAAGTGAACAGACATTCACTTTTTTGATTCTGAAAATTCAGCCACATGCCTGCACTGGCCTAGGCTAGAAACCAGGGGTTGCTGAGCATGTGTCCCTGTTCAGCAGAAACTGACAGCTTGGGCAGACTCTCATCCAGACTTCAAAGTGAGGCTTGGGTGGGGAGATATAAAGCATCCTGGGATGCTTGGGAATTGTAAGTTACCGTGAATCTGGGGGGATCTGGGGCAGAAATTCAATAAACAGATTTAATCTAAATCATTTGAGTCTGATGCTACACCCATCCAGGTTTATCTTAAACCAGTTTTGGCCATTTAAGCATAGTTTACGTGCACTGAACTTCTGTTGTGTTACAGATTTGAACTAGTTTCTGATCACTTATACAAGTTTACATGTTGTTTTTGTCCCTAGCCTAGAACAGAAAAAAAGGTGGAACTATTTACTGCTTTCTATAGAATAAATAGATGATTTTTTTTCCCCCCGATTTCTTTTTTGTTTTAGTTGGGGTCTTTGTTTTTAAATAAACCACAACAAGAAAAAAATACCAGCATCATTTACCTCTTCATAGACTCCATATATTCAAGAGCACGCATCCCTCTGAAATTCTTTTTACTTGTTTCTAGTGAAAGATCAGTGAAACAAAAATCATAATCCTTGTGAGCTCTTCTCATTTTCAGCCGGACTAGATTAATAAAAATTCCCCTGAGGTTAGAACTTTAATTGTTCTAATCTGTAATAACCTTTAATTGTATTTTAAAGCATTTTGAGGACTTAATCAGTCAATGTTCACTCCCCATCCCCCCTGTACAGCTTGATCTATAAAATATGTCCTTTCTGAAGTGGAAATATTTGAATAGAATAGTAGCATTTCAAAGTACATTCCTTTGTGGGAGGCCAACGTATGGGATGAAGTGAAGAACAGTAGTAGTAGTAAGTCTTAATAGTAATTGGCACATCAAACATCTTTTGACAGTTAGGATTCTGTGCAGACCTATTTTTCACTACAGTTTAAAGTCTGCAAGCAAAAACTATAGTTAAGTGTGACTTACTAGTACAAGTTTAATAAAAGATGATCAAGAAAGCGTAAGAGGTGCATTTTTTCCCAAAATGATGTAGAACATGATTCACTTCTGTGTACAGCATTCACAGGAATCACACTAGTGTGTACCACACTTAAAGAACACTCTTTAACCCATGTGACTACTTTCTTGTTTATCCAAGGTTTCCCTCTCTGTTTCTAACCCTTCCCACCATTTGAAATCTCTGTTACAGTACTTCTGCTACTATATCTTGACTTTGACTGTTGTAGATATGACCCCAAAAAGACCTAGGCCTAAAATGGTGCCTAAATCCCATTGATCTTCTGGTGGCATCCTCAGGTTTGTTTAGGAGGAAATAGAATATACCCTTTGCTGTCTAAATGTCTTAATAGATTTGGCCCATAAAATTTCACAGATTTCCCCTGTTCACGGTCCCACACCTGCCCTGGGACAACTAACTGTAGCAATCGTTTATATGGACAAGTTGGATTTGGATAGTGTTTATACATTTGAGATTCCTATATTATTTTGTACTTTTGAAAAAAGCAAACTGCAGTGTTGGGTGGAGTTGCAGATAATGCATAGTAAGGCTAGTATCCAGAATGACCCCAGCTAGACCAAAAAATGGTCCTCAAACAACTAGATAAAACTCAACGAGGACAAGTGCAAAGTCCTGCATCTGGGACAAAATCACTGCATGTACAAATACAGACTGGGGAATGACTGGCTAGCCTGCAGTACTGTAGAGAAGGACCTGGGGATTACTGTAAACTGTATATGAGCCAACAGTGTTCTTTTGTTGCAAAAAAGGCTAACATTATATTGGTTGTATTAACAGGCATGTCACTTGCAAATCAAGGAAAGTGAATTTTATGTTCTCTTCAGCAGTGGTGATACCTCACCTGAATTACTATGTTCGCGTGGGGCCCCACACTTCAAAAAGGATGTGGAAAGATTGGAAGGAGTCAAGTTAACAGCAAGAAAAATAATTAGAGTCTTGGAAAGCAAGATTTAGGAGGAAAGTCTGAAAGAGCTGGGTTATTTCATCTGGAGAAGTCTGAGGGGGGATTTCATAATGGTCTCTAAATACCTGAAGGGTGATTAGAGAGGTATTTTCTCTGTGTCTAGAGGATAGGACTAGGAGGAATGGCCTCAAACTGTAGGAGGGAAATTTAGGTTGGAGATGAGGAGTAACTTTTTGATTTGGGCTGGGCAGGGGGAGAAGGGAAATCAAGTACTGGAACAGGCTACCTAGACAAGTAGTATAATCTCCATCCCTAGAAATTTTCAAGAGCAGATGAGACAGACATTTGGCTAGTAAAGCTTAGTGAGGATGAAGCTGGACAGGATGATCTTGCGAGGTCCCTTCCATCCCTATTTTCCTATGAACTTTTTGTTCTTCATTGTACCTTTCCGCTCATATTGGCTCTGGCTCTGTTTCAGTTACACAAGAGAGCTAGTTTATTTCCAGCAGGATTTCCATGGCGCACTATAATATGCTATCTTGATCAGCAGTAATCCAGATTCTTAATTTAGGAACCCTTGCCCTAGAGTTACACTGTGGAATCCTTGAAGTTTACAATCCTCTATTTCTCTCTCTGAGGAACCATGTAGATCTATGGCATTACATAGAAATGTTCAGTAATATTAATAATAAATGTATATTTTCCTTCTGACTGTGTGTGCTATGTTGGTATTTGAGTAACTTGGGATAATCATGGTTTTTGTCATAAACAGCAAAATTGTCATAGGTGTTTGGCATTATATCTGAGATTCACTTATCTGTTCCTTTTCTACTATTGTAAATCTGTTACAGAACTTCTGCACAGTATCTTGGTTCTATGACTAATGTAGATTATTGCTAGTGTAATTACCCACGATCTTAGCATAAAGATTTTTTTTGATGGGTAGGAAATGTTGCTACAGAATACTCTGAACAATTTTACATGTGGTGATCAGGTTGCATTTCCTCCTAGCTGAGGTCTGTTGGCTTGTTTTTTCTGCTACTGTTTCAGCCAGTTCCTTCATTTAATCTGTTGTTGCTTGCGTAGTGTATCACATCAAGAAATCCCAGTTCTTGGCATCAAAGGTTTTAAGTACAGAATTGCCAATGACACTTCTTTCACCTGCAAGTCTGTGAGATATATAAAACTGTACTTTGAAACATTATTTTATTTGCTTCTTTGCTATATTGCATTTAAGCTTATCTCCAAACTAAGTGATGATCTACTATTTCTTACCTGGGCAGTCAAACATTGTTATTATTATTATTAAATTCTATGTGAACAAAAAGAAATCCAGTTGTGGTTGAATTTGAGCCATTTCTTGATAAGAAAAGCACGCTGTTTTAATATTACTTGTAATTTCTTCCTTAGGGCTGCCCACCAGCTTTCTTTTTAAATTCTTTTAGTTCATTCAGTGCAGTATAGAAATTTCAGACCAGAAAATACATTTGTTAATGTTACACAGAGAGAAATAAGATGCCAATTACTAAATCGCTCAACATTGCATTGTGTACAGAACAAAAACTCTCTCTTTTAAGTAATAACATATGAGAGTTAACAGATTTAAAACCAAAAATACAGGTCTTGAGCCTGAGGGCTCCCTTTCTTGGTGGATTTTCAGGATCATTCTGGGTTGCAAAAGATGGGAGACTGAGTTCCACAAGCTGCATATGAGATGGCATGTGCTACCATTTTTGATGAACTGGGAAAAGATCCTGATCAAGTATAGCTCTACTGGAGACAACAACAAAGTAACTTTTGGAAGTCCATTTTGTTTGTAATTATTCCTTAATTAGGCCAGGAAGAACCTCAGGATTTATTCATACATTTGAGACTTCCAACTTTTCTAGCATAGTCGAGTGATTCTCAACCAGAGTACTTGGTGCCCTGTGGTGCCTGTGCCTCGAACCTTTCAAGGGTGCCATAGGGTGCCACACACAATTAGCTCGGTTGAGTGTAAGAACATGATTTCGAATAGAAATCCATAGCATTAAAAACATTCTGAACTGCTGTGGTCTTTCTGAGTTCTTTGAAATAAAAGAATTGCTCTATTATTTTTCTGTAGTGAAAAAAACAAACCTAAAAATGAAGAGCTGTCATTTTCCGAGGGGTGCCTCAAGTCTGAAACTTTTAGAACAATTGGAATTGTTTTAATGAGAGCACGCTTTGTTTCTAAGCAATTTGTGTCTTGGTTTTTACCATCATGCTTGAGGCTTTGTTGTTATAGCAGCAGCTAACTATGTTAGTTTGAAGTCTTTGCTATTAGAGCCATTCAGGGATGGAGTTCTCTCTCTGGCTGTCCAACCCAGGCTTCTCCTCCCAGCTTTTATATAGATTTTAAACTATAAGAAGATGTTTATTCTGTGGTCTGGGTGGCCTAGCACCATTAATGACATGTATATCCTAGAAGCTTTGAGGTGGTAATTTCACAGACATGCAGGCATCCCTTAAAACTCCTTTTATTATTTTTCAGAGCATTGTTTTGCCATGTTTGCCCTCCTTGTGTTGTATAGGACAGTTTCTTTTTAATGGTGTTGTTTTAATTGTATATCAGGGATTTTAGTTAGAACTCTGGCCCTGCTGGACAGTTGGCTGTCAGCACTTCCAAGTTCTGACTGCTGGGACTGAGTTTGCAGTGTTGGTCTGGCCTATTACATTAGCAGTCAACTGCAAAATTCTTAGCCACAGTCAGAAGCTGTTTTCTTATCACTTCTTGTTTCCAGATTGGAGGGTTTTTCTTTTTGAGATCCATCTCTAGTTTATATATAGTTTTAATGACATTTGCAGTTTATTGTATGGAGCTGTTAAACAACTAAAATGGCAAGTACTTGAATTATATATGTTGTGATTACAGGATGGATTCATTTTTTTGCTAAGAGTTGAATCTACTGTTTCTGATAGAATTTTAAAACTCATTATTAACGCAAAACAACTCATTCTTCCCTTCAAACCTTTTATTTCTACTACCACAACAAATTACTTTATCCCCTCCTTAATCCGTTCATTCTCTAATGAATCATTCCTTTTCCAAAATAATTTCGTCTCAATCTTTTAACCATTTTTTTTTTTTTTTCCCCTCACCAGAAATTAATTCTTTGGGGTTTCTTTCCTCCATACACTTGTAAGACTCCTCTGCTTTTGACATTACTGCCCTATCCATTCTACTGCAGAAATCTGTCTTCCCAGCTTCTATATCTATATATGGGTTCTTCATTCACTTCCCTCTACGCTGAAAGATTAACTGAAAAGCTAACTGTGCTTCTTCATTCTCCCCTCCTTCCCTCTACCCTATTTATTTATATGCTTCTGTTTCCAACAAAAGCTCATATCCCTGATCCAACCCTTTCCTGTAAAGCAGCTCATCATGCTGCATGGTGCTCTAGCTTTTCCTTCCACCCTCCTCAAGTTAAGGAGAAATGATTTTTGGGTGAGGGTGAAGACCAACGTCTGATGGGCCCATAGATATGGCTGCAAGTGATGGATTAGAGTTGCCTCAATTTGTGGTAGTGGATGTGAGGACCCTGCTGTAGTCCCGACATGGCTGTTCATAAACCAGGACAGCCTATTCCAGCTGTTTTTAATCCTTCCACTTGAATAGATCTACATTTCATGCATCTGCAAAAAAAGCCAGATAAGTCTTTCACCCAACCTCCAATAAGCCTAGTTTTGAACTAAAATTAAATAAATTAAAGTAAGGATTTATTGAGAGAACTTGCGAGAGAAAATGAAAAAAAAACACAAACATTTATTATCTATTTCAAAATTAATTATCTGAATTAGGTTTGGAAATCACTTTAAATGTAAAATAAGAGATACTATTTTTTTTCCCAAGGGCATAGAAAAACATTTGCAAACATTCTCTATTGGACCTTTGCAACGTATAAGTTATTCAACTAAAGCATAGCAAAGTTTCTGTTTTATTGCACAGCAAAACCAAAAGGTAAAAAAAAAAAGGATGCTTGTTGTGGAAAAGGTTGAGGGCTTTAAAAGCTATAAACACTGTAGTTATTGAGCCACATATTCTGAAGTTTTCCAATTAAATCCTTAATGAAGAAACTTTGGGAGGGGGGATAAAACTTTCCATCTGTGACCTGGTTTTCTCAGTTTTTCCTACATAAAACCAAATTAATCTTACACAAAGTTTGGTATTGATGATTAGAAATGATATACTCGGCCTAATTCTTAAATTGATCTGGCTTGCATATGAGATTTAGGTGGTATCCAAAGTCAGATTTCTTTCTGTGTATATCAAATTAACTAACACAAGTTTATTATAAAGATATTTTATAACACTCGCTTTGTGTATACAGATTCATATAAGTATATATTATTGACACACCAGTATTGATGATGCTTTAATTTTGGCATAAAGCAAAAAAGAAAGCATTGGAATAATAAAGCCACATTGTCATGCCAATGCATTTGTGTGATAAATGGATCCTGAAGAGCAAATTTAGATGTTTAATGCATAATTCACAAGACAAGTTTGTCTGCCTGGGTGAATCACTTTATTGACTCTGCAATGCAAGTGAGAGTGAGGAATTTCTTTTTTGCCTGAAGGCTCAATCCTATAGAGTGCTGAGCACCTCCTGACAGATGTTGAGTGTCCTCAACTTCTGATGAAATAATTGGCAATTGAACTCAGGAGTTGTTTAGGATTGGGTCTTTGAAATATGTGAACACAGAGCTGATTTCTATATTGATGTCATAGATTTTAAGGCCAACAGGGACCATTAACTAGTTTGACATCCTGTGCAATGCGGGCTGTAGAACTTCATGTACTAATTTTTGCATCAAGTCTATTCCTTCACATTGCATTAGGTCTCTTGAACTACCACATTTACCCAAATCCAGGACAATTTTGGATTTAAGGTGAGCTCCCAAGAATTCAATTTCAATCTATACAACTTATAATTTTCAAACTATGAAAATGTCAGGGAAAGCAGCAGCAGGAGAATGAAATGGGGGAAGCAGTGGAGAGGAGGAAGGCAGCCAACCCCCTTACTGCCCCTGCCTGCAATTTGCCTCTCCTGGTACTTGCACCCCAAAGACCTGCCCCCGTCCACTTGACTTACCTCAACTTGCCCCTACTGGTGCCTGCCCCTGCTCTGGCACCATTGGGTGACTCTGATTCTGGACAGTGCATGGGGCACATGGTGGCTCCAGCTTTGACCAGGTAGCAGCTCTAGAAGCTACCTCAGCTCCAACCTTCACCCTGGTTTGGGGCCAGGGCCAGAGAGGTCAGCTACTCCTCCATATCACCCTGCCTGTATTGTGTGAATTTTTTTTTTTTTTTTATTTATTCATTTTTTCCCTCTGTGCTTCCCTTCCTATATGATCTCTCCTGAGTTTCCCCTGCCCTTCACTATGACATCTTCCCTGCATCTGCTGCACGTACTGTGCAAGCTCTGCACCGTGCAGTGAAGGGAACGGGAGCACACAATGTCACCACATTCTCTTCCCCAGCACTATGCAATCTCTCCCACATTCCCCTTCCCTGCACTGTGCAGTCTCTCCTGCATACCTCCCATGGCAGGCTGCGTAATTTCCCCTGAGCTTCAACTCTGCCTCATGCAGTGTCCTTCATGTTCTCTTCCTCTATACCATATAGTATCCCTTGTGGTGTCCTCCCCTGCACTGCACAGTCTCCCCTGTGCTCATTTCCTCTCCCTACAATGCAATATGCAATCTTCTCTGTGCTCCCTTTCCCACACACATTTTCTTCTGCACTATATGGTCTCCCCCAGGGCAAGGCTGAAGTCTGAGCTAGAGCAGTAGTCACAGTTGCTATCTGCTGTGGGCCATACTAAATTCTAAAACCACTTGAATTGGGGAGAAAAACCTCATCTGCGATTTGAGTAAATATGGTCAATCCAATCTTAATTTATGTTCTTTTTGCCATCACCACAAGCGAGTCCTTAAAAGGCCCAGTTGCATACTTTCTCCTTATGGTACATGTGGTATCACTTAAGAGCAAAACATACTGGTAAATCCATAGCTCTGCATTTTATACTTCCTTTAAGAAACTAGTTTTGCAAAAACACTGAAATAGCTGCCCAGTGTCACTATATTTTCCAGTGCCCCAAATTTTCATTTGTGAAAGCATCAGGTTCAGGGGTGGATCCAGAGGGAATACAGCCATACCCCAAGTTTGGACCATGGTACAAGAGCAACAGCTAGAGATATTTTTAAGTCCCATAGTCAGGTAAGAATTATCTCTTAATATTTTCCCTACCATTTTCAGTGGCACATCTCATCCCCTCCTCTTGCCTCCCATCCCCCTTTCCTCTACCCACTGCTGCTGTTCCTGCTGTCTCTGGGTGGCCAGAAAGCAGGGGGAACTTTAGAGTAACTCTGGCCCTGCTCCATACAGGCTGCTTGGGAAGTGAGGTTCAGCCTGGGACAGTGGCAACAGTGCCGGGTGAGTTAATTCGCCTCCCTGGAGCTGGGCAGGAGTGGCTCTGGAGCTCCCCCTGCCCTTGGGGTATCCAGAGGCAGCGGCAGCAGCAGCAGCAGTGGACAGAGGAAGCAGGGATGAAGGAAGAGAGGAGGGGAGGCACCGCTGAGCCTAGCGGGTGGTGGGAGGGGGGGATTCTTATCTGATTCAGGGATCTTTAAAAGTTCTCACACTCCGTTTTACAAAATTTGGATCCACCTGTGGACAGTTGGAAGGCTCTAGAGTTGTCCTGTTCTGACGCTGGTGCTGCTGATATTCCCTGTTTGTCAGCTTGCTTCCCTTCTTCCTTCATGATGATTTTATTCACTCTGGTAAAAAAAAAAAAAAAAAAGCTGATAATACCAGTGCATCTCCCCTTGACTTTAATATGCACATATCCAGCAGCAGAATGTGGTTAGTGGTTTGTATAGCATGCATTCTAGCAGTGTGGACACCTGTAGAAAGGGAACTGGATCAGTCCTTTTGGCTAAGGTAACAGTGCAACCCTAGTACAGCTAAATAAGAAGCAGTATCTGCATGCTCCCTTCCTGGCAAATTTAAATTCAGCCATCTACTGAGGCTATTTAATTATTATCTAGAGTTTTCGAGACCTTTTTCTTCACCCCCTCCCCCCATTCTATTCCATCTCCTTTTTTTCAGTGCAGCCAGATCCTTTCCCTGCAGTTCTATTACTAGCAAACCCTATTCTGACAGACATTTCCATTTCCCTAGTTAATAACATTTGGCTCTTGTTCTGCAGAGGTCTGTACGCTAAGTTGTCCAAGGTAGCAAAAGTCCAATTCAACTTGTTACGGAAATTGTTTCGGAAAATGAGAAAAAGTTGGGAACAGACTCATGCTAGTTGGATTGCTGTGATCAAGGGTCTTCAGGAGCCTTAGTAAAGTTACAGCAATGAGCTCAATGTTTGTAAGAAATATTTATAGTTGAAATCACCAAGATATATTTTGATTTGATTAATGTTAACAGGATGAGGCCAACAGCTCTTCTTGGATGTAGTTTGCTGGAGAAACACACGGACTGAAAGAAGCATACATTTTTAGCACAGTTGATAGATTTACCATATTTATGGATTGTAGAATTTCCCTAAGAGCATTGTGCCTGCTTCCGAATGATGTCTTTTGCTCAGATGGAGCCAGTAAGTGGGAAGCTAATGATGGCATCACCATCTCTACCACCTGGGATCTGACACTTGGCTCTTGTTACCACGAGGTCCCTCAGGAGTCATTTTTCTTCCCTGCATTTTTCCATCTTTGTCCTTTTTCTGCACTCTCTGCCTTCTATATAAATGGTTTGACTTATCCATTCAGGGCTGTACATTTTGTAACACTAATGACCTGAAAGGCCAGTGAAAACAAATTCCTGTTGCAAATTTATAAAGTCTTGGATTATCTGACAAAACCATAGACCTTGGTGTTTCCACACTTTGGCTTCAAATGAAAGCACCAAAAAACAGGGATGTACTTGCTACCTTTGCTGTTCTTTCCCCTCAGTACCAGGGGAGTATGTGGTGGGCAGGGGAGTGATATTTTGGCTTAGAGACACAAATTACAACAGTAACTGTTTTGACAAAAATCATTCCGGAGTTTCTAAATACTCATTTAAAAAAAAAAAAATCTTGTCTCCTAAAACAGGGATTAATACCTTCTAGAAAACTGTTATGCCTGTGTCCTTTTTAGAAGACTTGATCCAACTAGAGAGAAAAATATCTCATGGTTATAAGGAAAGGCTGCCTTAAAATTGTGTTTTCAAATGGTTTACATGGTTTTTTTTCCCATGATGTTTGTCTTTTTATAAAAAGTTTGGAAAGATTTTTAACATTGATTATTACAGGTGGACTTTTTGGTGATAGCCAGGCATAAAATGCCAGGCCATGCTTAACTGTTGTAAAAGTAAACAAGAGTTTAATTAAATGATAGCTTGCCTGAGACACTCATATATCAGCTTTACAATCTGGTGTATTCTCTTCTGATCCCCTGTCTTACTTACCTTCTGTATTTTGGATAATATTAACTAAAAAAATGCTCTCTCAAGCTCCCCCCCCCGCCCTGGATAATTGCACTGTTCTGTCCTGTATGTTTTCACAAGGGCAGAGCTTCTGGTTGGAGGGAAATTACAAAATCTGTGAGATATGGAACTGAGATGGTCACATAGGCTAGAGACAGAAGTTACACAAGCTGGGTTAAAGCTGTAATGAAACAGAAATTCAGTGCACATAAACCAGTCTTGAGCTGGCCAAAACTGGTTTAAGATGAGCATGGTTGAATGCAGTATCAGACTTCAGTGATAGAGGCCAAACTGGTTTATGAAACTCCTGTCCCAGACCCCTTCCTGGTGCAAGTTAAACCAGAATCCCCTAGCATGGTTTTCAGCCCTGGAATGGGCTGTGCTGTCTGCTCCAGAGAGCAGGCCGGGGGTGTAGCCAGACAGCAGCCCACTATGGCATCCTGAGGCAAAGGGGGCAGGGAGGGGGTTTATTTCCTCCTTCTCTCCCCTATCCCCTGGGGCACCCCAGGTAGGGTCTGCCTGATTGGGATGAAGCAGCTCCCGTCAGGCATTTCCCTCCCCTCCCCACTGCTGGAGCCGGGGATGGCCAGCCCCAGAAACAGCCTCAAGCAAACAGTGGATGGAAGGGGATTTAATTCCCCCCTCCCTCCCCTGTCCCACCCGCACAGACCCCAGCTGGGTTCTGCCCAGCTCTTGTCCCCCCCCCCCCCCCCGCATAGCACAGGCTGGGACCCTTCCAAGCTCCCCTCACAGCCAGGTGTAGGGGAAGAGTCAGCAGTGCGCATCCAGCTCAGTGCCTGGTGGCCTAGGGAATGCTGGTAATAGCGCTTGGGGATGAGGAAATGAGCCTGCTCCGCGTGGGGTCTGTCCTGGGCGCTAGTCTCCAGTGGATAGAAGGGGCCGCATGCCAGAAGCTGCTCCCCCCAGCTGCATGCTTGGCTAGCATGGACACATTCAAGTCCCTTCCCTCCCCCCGCCCTGCCCCCCGAGTCCCTCTGCTAAGAGGGGCTCATGTCTATGATGGAGCTGGCACCACTGTGATCTCTCTGAGTGTCCCCACCTGGGCTTGGGGCCATTTCTCCCTCTCCCCTCTCCCCTCCCCCGGTGCAATCTGGTCTTTGCTATTGGGCTGCCCTAAGCAAAACTCTGGCCATGGTGACTGGGAAGGCACAGTGGGATTGTCCCTGGCTGGCTGGGAGAGGGGCTCTGGGGGTCCCAGGCCATGCTGAGCCAGGGAGGAAAAGCTGGGCAGACCCCAGCTGGGGTCTTCTGCAGGTCATTATGGGGGTTTAAACCAGTCCCCAGTCATACTCAGCCTGCTGGGGCTTGGCCACCCCCTCCCCTGAGCTTCTCTCCAGCCTGGAGTGAAGTGAAGGTTGCTTCAGTGCCTCCCAGCTTCCAGCCTGAGCCACTGCAGGCATATGACTGCATTTCTGGAATCAAAATTGAATGTTTATTCATTTGCTTTCCAGTTCAAGCTACACTGTTTAGACTAAACTGCAAAGATTGAATTGATTCTAGCTGAGGCTTTTTGAATCACTGTACTGAGCCATAGAAATGGACTGATCTATCAAGACTCAAAAATGCAACTGGACAGCAAGGGAAGTTTAGGTTGGATATTAGGAAGAACTTTCTCACTAGGAGGGTAGTAAAACACTGGAGCAGGTTACCCAGAGAGGTTGTGGACTCTCCATCCTTGGAAGGTTTTAAGAGCCAGCAAGACAAAACCTTGACTGGGATAATCTAGTTGGGGGTTGGTCCTGCTTTGAGCAGGGAGTTGGATTAGATGACCTCCTGAGGTCCCTTCCAACCCTAATTTTCTATGATTCTATAAATCTAGCTATAGTTTAAGGAGAAAATGACGCTGTTTTGGGGCAGGCAGAAAGGAAAACATTTATCCCCAAATTTTCAGATCTAACAGAGCTTCAAATTCAGTTTGTTTCTAGGTTGAATTTGGAATTGGTTCATGTGCTTCCCTAACAATTTCATTTACAGTTAATTTCAGGTTTGTCAGTTGTTTGTTTTTTTTTGTTTTAAATGAGAAATCATCATGTATTCTAATGACAAGAGTTTTTATAATCACTTTACTTATATTAGATGATAAATCTGCCCTACATCAAATTGAGAAGACAAAGGCAAAGAATTCTGTTATTGCTAACTAAATATGCTTTAGAAAGTTCACTCATATTGCATTAAAGGAGTTACACAAATTAAGCATGATTATAGTATGCCAGTTGTATAATTAGCACTATCTGAGGCTATTCATAAGAGCCAGCCTCCTAGTGTTCTAATTCTCATCTGATTTGCAAGACAGGAAATTTGCATGCTGTAAATGGCAACACTTTACAAAAGGTGGCTAATTTTTTTATTTTTTTTTTAAACCCTGTGGCATTTATTGTTCATAGAGAACTCAGCTGGTATTAATATGGCTATAATTTGCAAGTGTATAAAATTCCTTTGCAATTTAGCAGAGATTAATGTCCAATTGTTTTTAAGTGCTATTATACATTTCTTCTAGCATGTGGGATTGTTTTTGTACAAACTGATGAACATTCTTCTGTGACTAGATAGGTGAGGTAATACATTTAAAACTGAAACCAGCTATTGGTGACCATGAAATAAAACTAATGTCAGCCTAGCAAGCTCCTAGCCATTGGTTTACCATGAAGATTTAGGGTGCAAAGGGATGATGTTGTGTTTATGGGCAAATCAAGGCGTCATTTGGAAGTTTCACACAGCTCTAGATCCTGTCCCTGCAGCTTCAAGAAACCTGAAGAAAGTCACATTCCTGCCCTATAGAATCTGATGTCCCACTGGGCTTCATTAGCACAACTTTTACTATAAATAAAAAGTTCAATTATCCACAAATGTAGACAGTAAATATCCCATTGTTTTGTATATTAAAGTGTTAAAAAAAAATCAGAGTAATAAAGCCAACTGTAAGTGGATTGAGAGAACTGATTTGCTCTAAAAGAGATTTCTAATGGCAAAAAAGTATAGTCCGGTAATGTTCCAGGTAATAATTGCAAAGCACATATTATACTGAATTTATCTGACTGAAAATATTGGCATAGTTGATTTAAAAATCTATCCAAGAAATGTTAAAACTTTTTTTTTTTTTTGGTACTTTGTCTCCTTTCTGGTCTTCTACATCTGTTCATTACTACTTGGCTTTTTCTCACCAATGCATGTACTTTAAAGAAAGGATGTATAATTGGTTAACTTTCTTGAATTCTTTCAGTGCGGACTGTATCTTGTTCTGACACAGTGATGAATATGACTGTTTGGATAGCTACTTACAGACTCTTGATGAGCCTGTGACCTGTATTATTAATTTTAGCAGTACTTGAATGAGACATAAAAATGGCTTTCTATCTATTCAATATTTTATTCAATATTCACTGTTAGGTGGGGAAATCCACTAACACAACTAAATATCTAATATGCCTCGTCTGATCTATAATCCTGAAATGTGCTGCAGATATGTTAGCAAGGCACCCAAGAAAGTTATCTTGAAACTTAAACCTAGTTACAAGAATTTGAGCTGAGCCAGTGGGAGGAATTTGGGGGTGAAAAAAACAAATTATAACCATAACTGTGGATGGAGGGGAAGGCAGTAACACTTAGTAAAGATATTAACATTAAGCAAAACATGTCCTCAGCAAGATAGCGTTCAGGCCTTGGTGGCAGCCAACCTGCCTGATGGTAGGGTCTGGCTGAGGGGGAACCTGGTGGCCATCTATAAACTCACCAGGGGGGACAAGCAGGGTTTGGGAGAGACCCCGCTCCCCAGGCTAACAAGTAATAACAGCCACAAATTGTTAGGGAGTAGGTTTAGACTGAAGTAGTACCTTCGGATGTCTAGTCAGGGCATCTAGGATCTGAACCAACTTCTGAGGGAAGTGGTGCTGGCTCCTACCCTGGGGGTCTTTAAAAGGAGGCTTGATGTCTTCCTGGCTGGGGTCATTTGAGTCCGTTTGTTTTTCTCTTGCCCAGAGCAGGGGGTCGGACTTGATGATCTACAAGGTCCCTTCCGACCCTACTTCTATAAATCTATGGGAGCCATAGTCTTGGCCCACATTGGCAGTGCCTGTGGTGGAGGAGGAGACTAGCTGGTGGATGGCGTGTTGGCACTGGACAGTGGATCCCCCTGCCTCCACCCTTCTGCCTCCCTGACCCTGTTCACCAGCACCTCTGTCCACTGATCCACGCTTTGGCTGCTGCATGTGCTGACCTTCACCCTTGAGTCACACATGGTAGCCAGCACTTGACCCCTTGCAGTCCGGTAGGGTCCAAGCCACTTCCTGATGCCTTCCTTCAGCTGCAGCACCAGTGCCCGCATGTCTGGTGACAGCGGCTTGTCCCAGCCAGGAGCAGTGATCCCCTGGAAGTTCTCTGTTTTGGCTCTGAAGTTCCCTCACTATGGAGATCACCTGGCTAAGGAGGGCATTGGAAGTGTTGAGGGTCTCAGTGGCCTCAAGGAAGGGCTTCAGGACCACCAAGATCTGGGAGATGGTATCTCACTCAGCTCTGTTAAGGGGGTTGATAATCCCAATCTCCCTGAGGAAGGCCATTTCATGGCTGGCCTTCTGTTGCTCTACCAGCCTCTCGAGCATCAGGTATATGGATTTCTACCGAGTCTCCGCATCCTGCATGATTTTGTGCTGCGGGATGTTCAGCTTTGTTTGTTCCACAGCATCTTGCCTCCCTTGATGCTGCGGTAGAAGTAGCCTGCTACTTTCCTGCATTTGGAAATACGCTTGCTGGTGGTGCTGCCACTTTCACTGTCAGCCCTGTTCCCCCTCCAAGTTGCCCCTGACAATGAGGTGTAACTTGTGCGTCACACATCTGATGCCAACAAAGTTGGCATTATGGACTGCCTTGGCCATATTAGCCCCATTGTCAATGACCAGGAACCCTCAGGTGAGCTCACCCTGCTCAATGAGCCACCCCTGCACCAAGAGGTTCTTGGCCCCCATGATCTCTGCCATGTGGAATTCGTCATCAGCTCACCTGAAGAAGAGCTCACCAATAGTTTTTGGGCACGCTCTCACTGGTGCCAGGCTGAAGAGGAACAAGGGTAAGGGAGTGGTGCCTGCAGAGATGCATCAGCATCCCCGTGGTGCTCTTGTGTTTTGCTTCCTTGCTCTGGCTGGTTTTGGCTCAGCAGTGCAGGCAGACAGCATATGTGGGATCATCTTCCAGCTCAAAATGATCTACTTGCTTGTAGCACATTCTAAATAAAACTAATGCCCTTTAGAGATTTGAAAACGCCTCAAGTTAAGTATTTGTTCAGATAATAATGTATTTACTTCACAGTTGTCTATGACCCCTTTATCAGGCATCCCTGAGGAATTGTGATCCTCAACTCTCCAGGGTGAGTTGGTTGGTGTGGAATTTGTGGCCTTTTGAAAGATTTAGACAAGCTCTTGAATAAACATTTAGTAGGTTTACCTAACCTACTAAATTTGAATTTGAAAATCTGAAATATTTTTTGCAATTTTCACATCTATATTAGAATCATAGGAAGTTAGGGTTGGAAGGGACCTCAGGAAGTCGTCTAGTCTAGCCTCCTTACTCAAAGCAGGACTCTCCCCAACTAGATCATCCCAGCCAGAGTTTTGTTTAGCTGGGTTTTGAAAACCTCCAAGCTTTATCTAGCCAGGTTTTGAAAACCTCCATAGAGCTGTGCCAAATTCTAACATTATTTGGAACATGCATTTTTTTTTTTTTTCTCTAAAACAATTTTACAATTATTTCACCCTCGCCACAATTTTTGCTCCATCTAATATTTTATAATATGGTTGCAATTGCATAAAAATGCAAAAAAATACAGAGTTCTACCTTTCTAGACCTCGTGCTGCATTGCATAAAAAGAATGATTTTTCCTCCTCAAATATATGTTTTAACTTAATGACATTTTTGACAAAAATAAACCCATTTTCAACCTTGACCAAAATGTATAAGTGTGATAGTGATTTTGGATTTCATCATGAATATTTTTAAATGCATCTGATCTCTACACCTGCTGTGCTTACTAACATATTAAGTTGTTTGATTAAGAATTTTTTTTAAAAGCCTTCTTGTTGCCAAGGGTAGTGTTTGGAGTAGAATTTAGTTCATTACCCTCTAAAATATTGAATAAGACTGTTTGACAGCCAGCACCCACAGTCACCATACTCTGAAAAAAGTTTTAAAAATCAATGTTTGCTGATTCATTTTCTCCCTCGTTTGCCCTAAATGAAAGACACTTTTTATCTAGCGATAAATATTGTATATTTCTCAGTAGGCGTGAAGGTCAAAGATAAATTCTGCCTGCTGCGATGTTTTCTGGGGCCTGAAATCGCATATACTGTTCATTTTTGTGCATTATTTTGTTGGTGTTCTTTTGCTGAACTAAGGCTTGAATGGAGATTATCTTTTCTTTGTTTTGGGAGAAATAGGAAGATTGGAAAAGGAAGGCTCTTTTGTCTTGTTGCTAAGGAGGCTTGCAGGTTTGCTCTGGTTTTCCTTCTCAAATTGGCAATCTCTCAAAAAGCCACGGGAGTGTATGTATGTATGTTGTTATGATCAGCAAGGGAAAATTGAAGGAGATGACAGAAAAACAAATGTTATTGCACCAGGGCCTAAAGCTCTGTGACTAACTACCAGGGGCAGCACAAATACCCATTGACTTCAAGGGACTCTGTAGTTTCATAGTGAATTTAATCACTGAAGAGGCATTCCAGGTAAGTAACAAGAATCTACACAATTGACAAAGAAACAAAAACAGCAATAGAATAACCTTGTGGCAGACCTAATGTATGTGACATTGAAGTGATGCAGACTTGCTAGTGCAAGTGACTTAATGGTTTTAGTCTGAGTTCAGTAAGGGTAAGAGTGGGTCATTAAGCACCATCAACTTTTCCTCTTTGGGCTTTGGAGGCACCACAACTCCCATGCAATGGGACATGCCTTGACAATAGCAGTCAGGGGTAGTGGCACTATTTCATCGAGTGGAAGAGCAGTGAAGCTATAGCACTAGAAGTAAACACTGCTAGTCTGCACCTGGAGAATGAGCCTTAATAAAGACTGCACTGTCATTTGCCTTCCTTTGTGTACTTCTAGCCAGTAGACACACAAATGCAGGCTTTGTGACTAAGAGGCAAATGTGCTTAGCTCTCCACTCTAGCCCATTTACTCTAAGTCAAAGTCAGAGCAGCATGAAGATACTAGACAAGTTCTGCGTCCTGCCAGAAGAGGAGTCTTCTAAAAGCAAATACTGCAGCAGAATAGTGTAAAAGTGCCAACCAAGGACTTCCTTAGGCATCTTAGTGTTGGGATATACTGGGATGGTAGGAGCATAGCAAAGGTGGCACCAGAGCACATGGCACTGTGGTGCTTCTGGGCAGTGCTGATATCTATCAGGTAGCCTGTTTAAAGCTTTTAACACCACTATCTTTGGATTTAAAATTTTCTTCTCACTTCATGGAAAGTATCTGGGACCACTTGAAATGATGATACAGTCCTGTTACTTGCCAGACCCACCCATAAAAATATGGTATAATGTAATGTACACTAGGGCTGTGCAAAATTCCACCAGCTGCTTCATTTTGATGCTGTTTCGACTTGTTTTGAGTTTGAAACAGTGAATCAAACAAAAAAAAAGGCTTCAAAACAGCTTGGAAAGGAAATGAAGGCAGTTGAAATGTTTTGAAGTTGCAGCTAAAGAGAAACTAAGGAGAGGGAGGGAGAAGTGGGGGGAAGGACTGCTCTGATATTGACTGGGTAGCTGGCCAGTGACCAGTCCTTCCATGAAGTCCCTTCCAGTCATGGTGCTCTGGGGGAGGGATGGAAAAAGAGCATAAAAAGCATTGTTTGAACTGAGCTGTCTCTGTGTCTTCACACTTACAAATGACACAAGTTTTGCTTCGAACAGTTTGAGGCGCAGTTTCCCAGAAACACCTGCACCTATCTCCCTGAAACCTGGCAGGCTTCGTGACCTTAGCAGGGGCTACCATGCCTGCAGTTTTCATCCTGCCACACTTTAACACACACGTAGTTGTACATCACTAGTTTTGCTTGTCAGCAGCCTAAGGCATGAACACTGTGCCGCCAGCGGCTAGGGGAACGCAGCGAACTCCCATAGGTGGTGGCGAGTGGGGAGCTCCCGTAACCAGCCACAGTGCTGTTGGCAGTGGGGGAAGCAGGGGATGGCAAGTGCTGACCGGTGATTGTTGACCCCCCCAACAGCCACTACTAGCGGTGTCAGTGGCGATGGGGGGTTGTGAGCGGTGACCACCCACAGGTGCTGTCAGCAGTGCCAGCAGCACCTTTTCTCAGGGGGTGCACGGGCATGCTCAGGGGGTGCGTGTGTACCCCCTACGCATCACCAATGGCCTGAGGTGCAGTTTCTTAGAAACCCTTGCACCTATCTCCTTGAAACTTGGAAGTCTTCATGGCCTCAGAAAGGCTACCATCTCTGCAAGGTTCATTCAAATCGGGCAAGAAATGACAAAGTTATAGGCAGTTTTGTTCTTCCCCATTATAGCCTCTGGGTGAAACATCATAACAGTCAAATAGTTTCACCAAAGCGAAACGGAACAGTGCTTATGAAATGAAACGTTGTTCCATCAAAATAACAAAATGGAAGTTGAAACAAAATGGTTGAGTTAGTAACCAGAATTCCATTTTAATTGAATGGGAGTTAGGCAATTTTGAAAAGGTTATGCTTCATCTACATAGGACTCTTCTGTAGATGACTACCACACTGCTGTGTTTTAAAGACAGTATGTTCCAAGATGTACACTAGACAATATTGCTAGTGTAACCCTTGTGCCAGGCACCAGTCAATAGCAACTGGCTCATGCGGAGCAAGATGGTGGGGTGGCAGCTGCATGCAAAGTGGGGTGGGGTGGTGGTGGCCACATGCAGAGCGGTGACAACAGCACAGGATGGTGGGTGGAGGCATCCACCATGTGCAAGCTCTCCTTGCAGGGGTTTTGGGGTGGCGACAGCTGATTGTGGCACAGGGAAAGGGAAGTGGGTGGTGGCACGGAGAGCAGTGACTGCACAGGGTGGTGAGTGGCAGCACCAGTTGTGTGCGAGCTTTCCCCCGCCCTCCCCCCATGTCTGGCTGGAAATTCCAGTTGATGGATGTTCCCATGAGTTAAATGCTGGATAGCAGAGATTTTGCTGTACCTGGTGGGACATCACCCAAGCCTTCTCCAACTAGGGAGTGCCATTTACTGTCTTACTCATTTGCCCTGAGAATTTTCTGCTCTCTCTGCTCAGTGAGGCCAGAAGGTTTTACAAATGTTGCCCAGGTACAGGCCCTCGCTTGCCGTGTGCTGAGTACATGGCCAGCACAACAAGGGCTGTCTTGCCCACATAAAACACACGCACCATAATCCAGTGTGTGTGGGGGTGTTACATTAGTAACATGAGTAGAATTCACTCACAGACTTGCACAGAAACATGGGCTTATGAGTTCAGATGGACTGGGAAGACGGTTCTCTCCACCTTGGTGGATCAAACCTCTATTTTTTGTGTCAGAGTAACACAAAGGAAGAGCAGTATTTTACCTGGTATCTTTATGCACATATACAGTGTATTCAATTATTTATTCCTTTTGAATGAATGAACATTTATTTTTTAACTTTGCTGTTTAAAGATCAATGTTATTTAGGGACCTACCCTCATTCATGAAGGGTCCTTCCACCCCAAATTTCATGGGCAGAATGAGGGCCTAGGCAGCCATTTTATGGGTGGAGCATGGCAGCCACCCATGTCTTTGGCCAGAGATGTCAGGTTGGTCCTACCCCTTGCTGCTGGCTGGCTGTGTGGGCTACATATACGTAAGGGGCTGTTCCTCATGCAGCCGTGTCCCTCACTGCCAGTTGGTGGAGAGGGGTACACATGGCAAACAGTCTTTGCAGTCGGTCAGCAGTGAGGGATGGGGGCAGCAGCCTTCTTGCCAGCAGCCCTTTGAGAGGTCAGCCTCCCCCTCCCTCCTTCCCTGCAGCAAGCTGCTGCCTCGCTTTTTAAGTTGTTTTGGTTCTTTTTTCCGCTGGATTCTGCAGAGTTTTTGAGCGTTGCCCATATTTGCAGGCAGTGCCGGATTTCACCGTATCTGCAAAATCACAAATTCCGTAGGTCTTTAATGGTATTTGTTGAGGCACTATCATTTTTTTTCTCTGTCAAATTCTAAGCTTTTTTTAAATAGACTCTTTGCAAACAAAGGCAACTCAAGGACCGAGAGCAATAGCCATAGAACACTCCAGATCAGAAAGTTGCTTCTCCTAGAGCAGTGTTTTAGGAATTGCGTTGCAAGACTGCTTCTTAGAAGTTGTTTCCTGCACTGCAGATTTGGCCAAGTTACAGAAGTTCAGGAAGAAAATAATTCATTTTTGTATAGGATTTCAACCAAAGTGCAAAAGAGTGTGGATGTTATAAAATACTAACCATTCTCAGGTGTATGACTGGCAGAGCATTGTTGTTGCCTGCCACTTTAAGGTAGAGCAGGCAGCAGCCAGGTGCTTGACTCTGGTAGCCATTTTGAGACCCAGGATATATCTAGGGTGAAGTAGCAGTTTGCTGTTGGCTGCTGTGAGAGAGACATCAGACAGCTGAGCTGAGGTGCATAACATCTTGGAGGTATATGGACTGGGGCTGTGGGAATAGAGGAGGTCCCAGGTCCTGGGCATGACCTAAAGTTGAACCCTGCCAAGGTTGTAAGGCCTGGTGGAACTGCCAGGACCAAGAACCTCCCTGGCAAAAGGTGGGTAGAGGGCAACTGATTAACTTCCAGCTCCCACACAGTCCTGACTGGGAAAAGCCCAGACCTGTGAGATCTTGGAGAGGCCCAAGGCTCAGTTTGAGAAGGCAAGCCACTCAAGCCTGACTCAAGGCACCTGAACTGGCCTATAGTGGGGCTAGGACCTGAGGTGGGTCAAAAGGGCTAGGGGCCCACAAGCAAGGGATGCTTGGTGCGAGAGGCTTGGGATTCCAGTTTGGCCTGAAAGGTGGTGCTAAGGTGTGAGGAGGCCAAAGGTTCCAGAGAACGGACCACAGTTGTAGGGAGTGAAGGGTTACAAGAGAGCTTAGCTGCCTAGGATGCTATTCGCCAGGCATGGGCCCCAGCGTAGGGGAAGATTCAGAACTGGGGATATCACCCCAATCTTTGGAATTGTAAATGGCCAGCCCTCCTGCCTGAGTAATATCATAATCATTTATAATCAAGGCATGGTAGGCAAGAGAGGTGGATGGTTGGTCCAGAGACATGCATAGGCCACCATCAAACTGGTCCCAGAAAGGCCTCTTGTTACAATGACCATTCTGGCATTGTTTGGGTCGACCTGCGCATCTCAGTGCTATGGTGACTTGTACCGTTTTATATTATTGTTAGTTCTTGATGGAGACTTTAACAGCCACAGTGATAAACTTGTTATAGAATATAATTTCTCTGAATGAATGAATGGAACTCAAATCAGTTATGCTAAATTGGCTTTTGGAAAATGGAGTGACTTTTTTATTGAAAAGACGCTGACTGAAGATAAGCTTTTTATTTTCTATAATAGCCTTATATTAGGGGTTTCAGATGAACAAGATGGTGGTAGATGGTTCTTGACTTGTTGGGGCCTCAAAGTTGCATTGCGTCTGTGGGCTGTACACTCAGAATTTGTTTATTTGAGTGAAGAAGGCATCTTGGTTCCCTTTAAAGATCAGTTATAATTTTAGGATCAGTTGCTTCCATGTGTATATTTCCTAAGCATGTAAAAAAAAAAAAAAAAAAGCCTACTCACTTTTTAACCTTCATAACCATGGGCTGACAATCCTTTTTGCCTTTCTTTACTTCAGTGATTTGTCTCTTTCCCTCATAACAAATAAATTTCAAGCTTCTCTACAGGATTTAAAAAAGCCAATTGATGTATTCATTGTCTTCAATCAAGGCAATGCCTCACACCTCCCTTTTAAAACTGAATTTATTCTATTACACTGGCTGGGCTTCATATCTAATTGTTATTCCCTTCTTGTTTTCTTAGCTCTTACTGTCTTACAATTTATTCATAAGTAATTTCTTATAATAGATTGTTACTTTCCTTCTATCTATAATATTACATTCTATTCTATTCTCTTCCCTCTTCCTGCCCCCACCCCCGTAAATGACATGTTGAATTTCAATATTGCCAGTTAAATTAACCCATCCCAAATATGAAGCAATACAATGGCAGTCAGTTTTACACTGGGATGTTAACCACTAGCAGGCTCAGCATTTATATATCATTATAGTCTTTATCTTTCTACAGTCCTCATTATTACCACAACTAGTGACTTGCATCCATAGCACTTACTGTCAGGCAGTAAAGGATTATATCAGTTTTATAACTAAGATGACAAAATATCAGGGAACGTTAAGTGACTCCACAATATCAGCTGTGGAATCTGATTTGGACAAGCATTGGACCCTGAAAATCTGAGTCCTAATCCTGTCCTCCCTCCATTAACTCACCCTTCCTGCTCAATTCATAAGTAGACGCTATTCCATTGAGCCCAGGGCTGAAACCATCTGCCTGTTTAATGTGGACTTTTGCTTAAATGTTTTGGCTGCAATGAAGAAGTGACCAAAATGTTACTGTCCCTGAAACCATCCAGTTCTTTGGATTAGCTGATTTAAAATAATAAACACAGATGAATATTGACATATCCACCATTATTGCTCACTGATATTGACAATCTGTGCTATTATAGAAGAAAAATATGCCAAACCAAAACCTTAGTGAATACTGGGTTACCATGGTTTGTATTATACAGACTTGGATAAACCAGATTGTTCTATCTATATTTTGATATCAGCTGGTTTGATTAAAAATGCTTATATACACTAGGCCAGTAATTCTTAACCTGGGTGCCATGGCACTTTTGAGGTGCCTTGAAATCCTTTCAAAGGTGTTGCAGGATGGCAAATGTTGGCAATATTAAGTGTGTCAACATGACTTACAAGGTAAGCCAAGATCTTTCAAATACAAATCACAGAGTTGCCCCCCCCCCACAGTATTCAAAACATTTTGACCTGTTGTTTTCAATGGAAGAATTCCTCTAGTATTCTCCTGTAATTAAGAAATGAGTGAAAACTATGAGTTTGCCTTTTTCTAAAGGGTGCCTCAAGTTAACAAGGTAGAGAACCACTGCACTAGACCTTATTTTTTGAAGAAATTATTTAATTTTTGGAGAGTATATGATTAATTCCAAGCTTTTATATACATTTTATTTTGGCACTACATCATTACCCCAACATAAATAACATGTAGGGAAAAATGCTTTTTTCCCCTGAGTTTAACTGGATATTTTCAAACAATATGAGGAAATCAAATTACTGCTAGGATCTAGTATAGGGTCACGTGTTTTAAATCTGAAGCAAGCAGACTTCAGAACAAACAAATTCTATCCAGCAAGTTGTAATACAGTAAACCGTGACCTATAAGAAAGCATGAGAGAAGGCACCCGGCATGGGGCCCTGTGTGGACTTGATGTAATGACCCGTATATCTGCGCGCAGTAAACTTCATTTACATTTTGCTGGTAGCACGGAGGAAACTTAGAGTAATCTTTACTGGGAAACTTAAAGAATCTCTCAGTGTAGGTGATTCCTTGCATGGGCAACTGGTCCTCCTGAGTCTGGGAGGGCACAACTGGTGTGGGGGAGCCCCACAGTGGCTGGTCGCAGTGACAGGGTGAGAGGGTCCTTCAGTGGGTGATCATGGTGATTGGGGAGAGGGGGGGTCCTCCAGCATCCAGTTGCTGAGCATGCCATGCAGCACAACAGCAGCGGAAGTGCCGGGACTTTTGCTGCTGGCACTTCCAACATTGACATCCCACCAGGGGAGCCAATTTTGGGACGGGGCATAAGTGTTCTCTTTGCCCTCCTACCAGCCAGAGCACTTGCTTTCGGGGGGGGGGGGGGCACCAGTGCTCTAAAGGAGTACACTCTCCTACCTCCCTTCCTTCCCCTGTGTTGTGGGAAGCAGCTGGGAGTCCTGTGCTGCAGCTGGTGTAAAGAAATTCAAAGGCTGTAAAAAGCTGGCATAAGGTAGTGATGTCTTGAGGCTGCTCTGACATGCTATAAAAGAATGAATTGGTGAATGTTCCTTTGAAAATCCCTTTCATGTAGTACTTGTTAGAAAGAAATAGAGTATACCCCTTTAAATAATTTTGTGAACTCTCTAATGGCACTTGCCAGATTTGGGTTTTTCCCCTTTGTTTCTAATACACATATAAACCTTGAATATTGCTTTTAATTAAAAGAAAGAGTTATTTAAAATCCAGTTGTAACTATGTGGTTTGGTCATATTTTTTACCATTATTTACTATTAGCAAAACACAACATCCTTGCCTCATCTACCCAATCTGCCTCTTCTAGCAAGACAGTATTTTTTTTGTGCATTCATTTTCCTAGTATATGGATCAACTCAGAGAAGAGGAGAGAGAGAGAGATTTTCTTTTAAACTGGAACAAGAATTAGAATAGTTTAAAACCCTTCATAGAAATTACAAAATGTGAAATAGGCCAACCAAAAGCAACTTGGGGAAAATGGTCAGAACTTGGGTTAAAGAGATGGAAAGGGCATTTCAAAGAAGTTGTAAACAGTCACAAACCTACCTTAATATCTGATTTCAATGAGACATGAACCCAAACAACTCAACATTAACACTAATCCCATAGAGAAGTCAGCAGCAAGGCTGCAATCAAGAAACAGAGAAACAATAAAGCTATGAGAGATGATGAAATCACAGAAGAAATACTAAAAGCACTTGGCAACACCAAAATGGACAAGGTTTTTCTCTTCCCTGAAAAGATCTTCTGAACAATGGAGACATACATTCATGGTCTAAATACCTAAAAAGGATGATTTCACTGATTATAACAACTGAAGAAGAGCCACATTTATCCCCATCTCAGGGAAAGACTTATCCTGTTTGATATACTGCAGAAGATGCAGGGCTACACAGCTTAGGAAATGACAGGCAGAATTTAGGCCAAAGACCTATATAAACCAGCTAGTTATATGAAGGACCATCATAGAAGAACGCAGAAAATGATTATTTCATTGACTTTAATATACCAATTGACAGCATCCTAACTAAAGATTACAAGAAGGGTAAGCCTGCAAGAAGTGGCGAGGGCATGGGCAGCCCTCCATTTTTGGGGGCCTCCTGCCCTGAAGAAACCAGTGGGGGTGGCAAGCAGCTGGATGCAGTGTCCCCTGTGGCTGCAGGTTTCACAGGATAGGATGGGCCGGCCCTGGGTGAGGGTCTTTCTAGTTGGGTCTCTTCTGCACAGATTCAACTAATGAATGAAACACCAATACCCATAAGGTCTTACAGGAGGGATTTGAATCAACACAAGTGACCAGGACTAGGAGAACTATTGCCAAGGGGAAAATTTCTGGCTTTGAAACCTTAACTCTTCCTAGTCACTGGCTTTCTTCATGGTCCATAGCCCCCCCACCACTGGGAGCTCTTTTCTGGTAACCCCCCTGGGAAGAAAAGGGTTTCTTTTTTTTCTTTTTTAAGAAGAGAGAGATTAGAGTACCAATGTCCTAATCAGCATAGAAGACACTGCTTCAAAACAAACTCTTTATTGTGCTATTCCAGTTCCATCTGTCTTCACTCAGACTTGACTTTGTCCTCCCTGGATTCAAGGAAACTACATGTCTCTGCAAGCTGACATTGGCGTCCACAGTGGACGACTGGAGACCCTCTGGGTTAAAATTCGTGGGGAACACAGCACAGGGGACACCATGAGAGTCTATTACAGACCTCCTACCCAGGATCAAGAGCTTGACCAGGAGTTCGCCAGGGAATTGGCTGAAGCTGCATGCTCCTGGTGCATGGTTGTTATAGGAAACTTCAACTACCCAGACATCTAGTGAGAAGAGTGTTTGGATTTGGCCAAGCGATCACGAAGCTTTCTCGTGTGTGGATGAGCTCTGTCTGATGCAAGAAGTCTATGGGCTGATGAGAAGTAAAACACTGCTCAACCTGGTATTGACAATGGGAGATGACTTAATCAGCGACCTAATGATTGAAGGGAAGCTAGATGACAGTGACCACGAGCTGATCATCTTCACCATCCTCTGTAAAGCTGGCAAGTCGATCACAATACAGAAGTCCTTGACTCTAGGAAGGCTGACTTTGATAAGCTCAAGAGGCTTGTCAGTAAGGTCTTAAAGGACCACAACCCAAAGGGGAGGTAGCTCAGGATGAGTGGATGCTCCTCAAGGGAGCAATCCTAGGTGCAAAAGCAAAGTCTATCCCATCTTGGAGGAAAGGCAGCAAAAGGGCACAGCAGCCACCTTGGCTCTCCAGGGATGTAGTGGATCTGGTGCATCTAAAAAGAAGGACCTATAAAGGATGGAGGACTGGATCCACCTCCAAGGAGGAATAATCTGCACTGGTCCAGACCTGCAGGGAGCAAACCAGAAAAGCCAAGTTTGTGACTGAATTCCAGCTAGGTACAAGTATCAAGGACAATAAAAAGTCCTTTTTTTAGATATGTGGAGAGCTGGAAGAAAAGCAAAGGCAACATTGGACCCCTGCTAAACCAAATGGGACAACTGACAACCGACGCCCAGGAAAAAGCCGACTTGCTAAATGGGTACTTTGCATCAGTTTTTCACCAGTCTCAAGGGATGCCCTGGCCCATTACAGGATGGGAATACCTGAGTGAGGGAGATTCCTTACCATCCATCAATTCTGACATTGTGAAGGAACACTTTGAGAGGTGGGACACCTTCAAGTCAGCCAGCTCTAATGGTTTATATCCCAGGTACCCAAGGAGCTGGCAAGCATCATAGCTCAGCCCCTGGCATGGATCTTCAAGAACTCCTGGCACTCTGAAGTGCCTGAAGATTGGGGAAGGCCAATGTGGTGCCTATCTTCAAGAAAGGGAGGAAAGTGGATCCGGCAAACAACAGGCCCATCAGCCTGACCTCTATCCTGGGGAAGGTCTTAGAAAAGATTAACAAAGAGACCATTCTTAACAGACTGGCCAATGTTAACATCCTGAGGGATAGCCAGCATGGGGTTGTTACAGGTAGGTCTTGCTTGAGCAATTTTCTTTCTTTTTACCAGGTGACCTGTCATCTGAACAAGGGGGAAGAGATTGATATCCTATATCTTGACTTTAAAAAAGCCTTCAATCTGCTATCCCACGATCACCTCTTAGCAAAACTGATCAACTGTGGCCTCAGCTTGACTACGATCCGCTGGCTGGGAAACTGGTTCCGTGTTCGGACCCAGAGGGTGGTAGTTGACGGAAGTCAATGGTTGTGGTGTGCTGTGATTGGGGGTGGGGTGGGGGGGTCCTCAAGGCCCTGTCCTTGGGCCTTTACTAATCAACATCTTCATTAATGATGTGGACATTGGTGTCAGAAGTGGACTGGCCAAATTCGCTAACTACCCCAAACTCTGAGGTAAAGCGTCCACACCCAAGGACAGGAGAGTGATCCAGGCTGACCTTGACAGGCTCAGGAAATGGGCAGATGAGAACCTGATGATGTTTAACACTGAAAAATGCAAGTTCTCCATCTTGGGAAGAAAAACCTGCAGCATGCTTATAGACTTGGAAGTGCTATGCTGGCTAGCACTACAGATGAAAGGGGCTTGTGGGTCATGATTGACCACAAGATGAACATGAGCCTTCAATGTGATGCTAGTAAAGGGAGCAAAATGCTGGGTTGCATCCATGGAAGCTTCTCAAGCAAATCCTGGGACGACATTCTCCCGTTGTATTTGGCCTTGGTGAGGATGTAGCTAGAGTATTGCGTCCAGTTTTGGGCCCCACAATTCAACAACGATGTGGAGAAGCTTTAGAGAGTCCAGAGGAACGCCATGCACATGATCAGAGGTCAGGAAAATGGACCTTATGATGAGAGGCTGAAAGCTATGGGACTCTTCAGCCTGGAAAAGCGCAGGCTTAGGGGTGCTCTGATGACTGCCTATAAGTTTATAAGGGGTGTTTACCAGAATCTGGGGGAACATCTGTTCACAAGAGCACCCCTTGGTATTATAAGGTTGAATGGTCACAAACTCCTCCAGGACTGTTTCAGGCTGGACATAAGGAAGAACTTCTTTACTGTCCGAACCCCCAAGGTTTAGAATAGACTGCCTCCGGATGTGGTTCGAGCACCTACTTTGAACACTTTCAAGAGACATTTGGATGTTTATCTTGCTGGATCCTATGATCCCTGCTCAGTTTCTTCCCTTAGGGCAGTGGGCTGGACTCGAAGATCTTCTGAGGTCCCTGCTAGCCCTAATGTCTATGAAATCTATTCCTTCTCTCCCTTCACCCTGGGACTTTTTTCCTCCTGTCTATGACCCTTGGAGCTTCACAGAATCTCCTCAGCTCAGTCAGCCACACTTGCAACAACGTAGTTAAAAACAAAACAAAACAAAGTCTTAACCTGGAGACGGATTGCCCAATACAATGAAATCTTAAGTCATGGGAAACCAATTAGGGGGGCAGTCTCTGGGCCCTGCTGCCAGGACCAGATGGCATTCTGGGATGTCCTACATAAAGAATTACTTACAAACATTATTTAAACTAAAACTTGCCCACTTAACGTCCATAGTCATAGAGGGCCACGAACCGCGTGCCTCTGGAGGCTGGGGGGGGCTGTCACAGGCAGTGGCGGTGCTGTTGGCAGCAGGAGCATGCTGGCAGTAAGTGGGGAGCTCCTGCAGGTAGCCGTGGTGCTATTGGCTGTGGGGGTGGCAGTGGCAGCGGTGGCCAGCGGCGATTGTGGACCTCCCACAGATGCCATCAGCGGTGTCATTGTCAAGGGGCAGGGGAGAAGTGAGTAGTGGTGACTACTTTAGGCAGTGCCTGTGAGCATCGGTGGCACCTTTTCACGGGGATATGCTGCCACACTCGGGATGCGCATGTACATACGTGCACTCCGTTTGCGTCATCAATGGAGAGGGTCTCTGCTTTGTGGGGTTCTTCCAGATGCCACATACCACTGCAGAGTTTAGGCCACGTTCATCTGGACCCTGACTAAACCCATCACCATTGGTTGTGGAATATATTAAGGCTGCCTGCTGTCCAACCAGCTTTGTGCTACTGAGCCCTTCCTCTTTTACACAAGTGTTTGATGGGGTTGGCACTCACTAAACAAGCCACAAAAGACGTCCTTTCTGAATATGCCTGTAGTGTAGTCCTCACCAGTCAGACCCAAACAAGCTGGCATGGTTGGAGATTTACCAATCATTCTACCCTTCTGCCCTGGTCAAGTGAGTCAAGAGCTCTGTCTTGGCAGTGGGTGATGGGTGACAAGGTGGCTCACTCCCACATGTGTTGCAGATCATTGGACAGGGTGCAGGTTCACTGCTCTATTTAGTGGCTTATCTGTCCCCCAACTGTTTCCCTCTCCTCTAGAAAACTAAGACTAGCTTGAAATAAGGGTGTCTGATCAGCTACACATGTGGACAGGGCCCTGCAGTAGCACTCTGTATGGGAGGGTGCTGATAATCAACCATCTTGTTCATGCTCTGGCATTGACTCAGCAGCCTATCTGCACCTCTGTGCATCCTGGCTAACTTCCAGAGACAAGGGGAGCAGGTCCTGTGGCCAGGAGCACATTGAGTCTCTGCAGGTGGCCCATGTCTCCCTTTCCATGAGGGCCTAGGCTGCCTGTATCCATGGTCAGGATGGAGACCTGCATCCACCTTCCCTCTTGAGGCTCTACAGAGGTTCCTATATGATGCCTGTAGTCAGGTGGTGTGGTGCACCATATGGACACCTCCCTCTTCCACCACCAAGGGTTTTAGTATAACTGGCAGCTGCTTCTACCTGAGAGGTATCCCTGTGCAAACAAGCTGTCAAATTTTTACCAGGATCTCCTCAGGACCTAGGGACTGGTCATTTCCATCCACAGATGCAGTTGCCCACAGTTCAGACCTCCTTGCTGAAAAACCTGCATATAGTGGTGCTAGTGATGGAGGTGCCTGAGGCATGTCAGAGGATGGTCCCAGCAAACATCTCTGGTATCAGACCTGGGACCTTTTGGCAAATCTCCTCCTGCCTCTGGCCAAGCTACTGTATATTGTATAACTGATAGGCCTATCTGACAGTGGATGCTTTAGAGGCAAACAGTGGATTAGACAAGGCATGTCTAATCTAAATGATCTCTTGGCATAAACAATTGGATTCAACAATATTGGAGGATACATCCCTGACACTTCTGTCTAATAGATCTCAGTGGACCAGTCCTCCATGAATTTGTCTAATCCCTTTTCAAATTTGAATATGCTATCTGCCTGTACAACCTCCCGTGGAAACAAGTCCCACCAGTAAGCCATACAATGACTGCTTGCAGATGTTAAAAAAAACAAAATGAAAAAACCCTGCACTTTACTGGAGGAAGTAGCATGTTACTTCAACATGGCTCTGCAGTAGAGCTCAGGCACCTTAGTGTGGGGCTTTTTGAGGCTTTATCTAATAGCTGATTCAATCTGCTATTAGACAAAAGCACCAAAAAAACCTCACTAAAGCACCCAAATCTATACAGACTTGGTGAGCTGTGTGCGGCTAACATGCTGCCTCTTCTGGGCAGTTTTAAGCAAAGAGTTGGGTTTTTCTGTTTGTTTTTAATGTCTACAAGCAGCCAATATCTAAAACAGTACTTCCTCTGGTCAAAAGGTTCAGATTGGCTTCATTGAGAGAATTTGATTTGCAGTTTACTGATCATTCTGAAGTTAATATTTTGCTTAAGAGTCCACATTCAGAGGCATTGTAAGGAAGCACAGTATATTTTACTATGGTTTGAACAATTGAAACAAAGCAATTATTTAATATGCTAGGTGCTTCCTAAAGAGGGAGGCCTGTACGGGCCCCAAAGTGGCACATGCTTTAAAATGTCTTAGTTGAAGTCATTGGCAGAGCTCAGTAGGGGCCAGAATTTCACCTTACATTTTCTCTCCAAACCAATTTTTTTTTCATTCTGTACTTGCTTTGCACTACTATAAAATGAGTGCACTGAAAGAAGGAACCAATCCCAAATCTCCTCTGTCTTTGAGGTTCTTCTAGCACCGCTTCTACATGATTTCTCAGTGGTTTACCATCATTCATATGAAACTGCAACATTTTGCCTGCTCTTATCAGTAAAAGATCTGTTCTTGATCCTCTGTTTTCCATTTTTCTGAAGTTTTTGATAACACAATATAGAGGCAAGTATATCAGAAATGAAATTGCTTATGGAGAATGGTGCCATAAATAGATAACCATGTATACTGTATTACTGGAATATATTGTGTTTATCTTGGGATCAAGGCAGACATGATTAAGATATGAAGCTCAATCCCTGGCATTCTGCACTTCTGGGCCAAAAGCAGCTCATGCATCAGTGGACACAAATCCCACTGACTTCAGTGGGAATTATATCTGCTTACATCAGGGCTGAATATACTCTTTTTCATTTCCTACTAGGCTCCAGCATATATTACCTAAAAAGACTTTTCAGGGGATTTTTACGTATCCTTCTACTGTAGCATGGACAGAACAAAGTGTGTTCTGTCTCTGTAAACATGGATTTTTGGCTGTCAAACATTTTTTGACAGGATGAATATTTATCTATAATAGCATTGAACATCTTACTAACTGTAAATAGAATTATCACAGGAATAATCAATGTTTGTCTGAAACTCTAGTATCACAACAGCTAATCCCAAGCAATATGATATATGTATACACATATACATTTTGAAATTTGAAACTATTTGTGTGTATACACACACAAAATGAAATAATTATATAAAATTAAATATGGCACTAGCTTTTACAGGATTCCTCATCCAATAACCTCCAGAATTAGTTTTTTTTTAATCTTAGTTTCCTTTGTCTGAACATCAGCTACTCCTGTCCTGAACCTGTGTGAATTGTTTTACAACATTGCAAAGTAGCAGCTAAATAATATGTCCTGTACTTCAGTGAGGGATAGTGAGCTCCAATCCTGCAAAGTCTGACTGACATCTGTATCTACTGATCTGTCTAATTCTAAATTAATCTAGGGCACTGTAAATTTTGCTCTCTGTGGTACTTGTCACATTATCTCAGTGCGTTGACCTTAACCACAAGACAGACTCATTTTATGAAACATTGTAAAACACTCCATACAAAATGCATGGAAAAATATGAATGTAGAAAGACAAAAATGATGGTCTAAAATTATCAGATGTAACCTGTGCAGCAAAATGCCATGTTATACAACACTCTTATTGGCAAACCTACCAATATGGGTTCATTTATCAGACTAAGTATGATCCTTTACTTTGTAAAGTCAAATGTTTATTAGAAACCTGGTATTACTTTCTGGTTTACACCTGCTGTTTTTATTTCTACATCTGGAAAATAACTGACTTTGGCTGTCACTGTTCAGTGTACTTTTAGGGCGCAGACAGTAATGACAATTTTGTCTGATTTGGCCCCTGAAAATTCTCTACAGCCATGATCAAACAGAAGTGCATCAATGCAAAGCACTTTAAAAGGGCCAAGTCTTACAAAAATCTGAACTGTCATGCAGTGAGGGTTGAGGTGAAGACATTGTAAAACAGAGCATCTTCTGTAACTTTAGTTTCTTCTGCCTTTCAGCCTGTTGTTGTTTTCAGATTGGGATGGCAGGGGAGAGGCACCAGGAGTTTGGTCTGGGGTTTTTTAGTCCCTACTGGAGGGTGGCATAGGTGGATTGGAGCCATCCCCCCCATGGTGGGTCGGGAACCCCTAGAATGAGTTTCTTTTGCTTCTCCCCCCACCCATTCTGAAAAAAAATGTGGGCTTGGGAAAGAGGAGGGTCCCTTGCTAGATTCCCCTCCCCACTAGACCCAACACTGAACTTCTGTTTGGTCTGAGGGATCATTGTAACTCAGAATGCTTGCTGCAGCATGTTCTGTAGTACAGTGGAGAGCTGTGCTTTTATCTGTGCCCTTAAATAAAGGCAATACTGAAGTATGCATCCTTGGATTCCAGCTTCTCGAAGAGCTGCATATCAAATTCTCTCTGGGTAGGAGACCAAGTGGTAACAGGAGAAAGGGGATCGTTCCCCATGGGTGCCACAGTTTTGCTATGAAAGCTTAAGCAATTCGGTTATCACTGGCAAAATTAATTACTGCTGTCAATATGGTGAATCTTAAGAAACGTTTGTCTTGTACCACAAGATCTTTAATCCAAGGGCACTTGTCTGTGAAAGGTAAACCTGGATGAGGAATTTGTGGGTAAAAATGCATTTAACAAATTAGGCCCATATGCAGTAGCTGCCCATATTCATAAGGACTCCTGGACCTAGCTGGATCTCTACAGAAGTTGGAGGAGCTGCATATGTCTGTAATCGCACATGCAGACTTGGGCACAGCCTGAACTTTCACTGTGGTTTTTGTTTGTTTGGAAGTGTCATGAAGAGTTGGTGATAATTTTCTTCAAAGATGACAGTCACGTGTGTCAAAAAGTTAGTTTTAGTTGTATTGACTACTTTGAATCTGGCTATAGCCAGACTTAAAAAAAGGGTTAAACAAACTCATGGAGGACAGGTGCATTAAGAGCTATTAAACAGAAGTGAAAAGGATGCATCTCCTGACATCCCTAAACCCATGAAGGTTGATGGCAGGAAGGATATGATAAGGGAAGATTAGATTAGACATGCCCTGTACATATACTTTGGGTGGCACATGTGAGTGTGGTAATAACAGGAAAAGTATAGCTCATAGAATTAAATGTACAGTACAGAGTTCTCCTTCCACATCTTATTTTTTAGCATTTGTTTAGAAAGTGAACATTTCTGTGAACTCATGTACAGAAAACCCTTCACTTTTCTTTGGGAATGATTCTGGCACCCCCTCTAAATTGATGTCAGAGCTGGCACCCTGCATGCCCCACTCTAATTACACTGCTAGTTACATATTAGGTAGTCTTCTTATGCAAGATCCTGTAATAATGATGGGTTCATGCTGAAGGGTTGGGACTAAACTCTTGAAACTTAGGGGTATTCACACTCAGGTTTCTGTTTTTGGGGAGAAGCTGTCAACTTGTAGACCATTTGTGTCAATAATTTCATGGAGAAATGTGTTTCTTGTGTCTGTGTGTGAGAGGAAGAAAATGTGTGGTTCCCACCTGCAAAGATCTATCTTGTGTAATAGTTTTGTCGGCCAGGTCTATAAAATGAATGTGAATCAAAAGGCCTGCTTCTGTCTCACTATGGGTTTACAGTGCAGTAACTCTGACTGGTGCAGTTACTACTGATTTACACTAGTGAAGACTGCAAAAAGTAAGCCCAGGGTCTTGCTTTCTTTTCTTATGGACAGGTCCAATAAAATGTAAAAAAAAATATATATATACTGTAATGTTTTAACCATTTCATAGAGTTTAATACAGAATTGTATCCTATTGGTTGTAGGAGGGGAGTCTATTTCTCTTCAACTTTTAAATGGATCTTTATTGGTTGAATCCCTGTAAATTCTAAAGGTCTGTATTGTAAAAGTTGCTTGACTAAGTCTGTTTCAGATCAGTTTCTGTCACTGCAGATTGCTCAGCCCACACACTGTCAAGCCTAGGATTGAGGCTTTGCACAGCAACAGACCGTAACTCTGATTTTGATCTCCCTTAAACTGTTCTAGGACCGCTGACCTCAGTGGAGTTGCTCCATATTTGCATCAGTGTAAATCAGATTTTAATCTGTTCCCTTCTGTCTACATTGCAGATTTAGTTTTCCTTTTGGCTTGCATGTGTCATTTAAATGAAAGCTCATTATGTCTGAATGTTTTCATGAGATTTGTAAAAAAAACAAAAAAACAAAAACCCAATCAAACCCCAAACAAACAAAAACAACATATATATATTTATATATATAGATATAGATATCGTGGCCACATCTCTCCAAAACAAATTATTTATTATCTTTCTTAGACATAAAGGCTATTCATATAATTATGTAGTAATACAGAAAGTCCAAGTGATGATTTTTAATAACTAAGATGCCCAAAGATTTCAGTGTTTACAAAAGATTAGGGGGGGATTAAGAATGATTTTTAAAATTCATTCAGCTCTGTCACCATCCTGCTGAAAATACTGCGTGTATTAAAGCCTGAAAAAAGAAAATGCTTTATGAGAGCTAGTAAAGGTAGTTATATACTGAGGGCTGTAATTTAGTACAGTTAAGCTCAATGGAATGCTAACATGTAGGTTACACGTTTAAAGGTGTAGTTTCAATTCACTGGTGTAAATCCTTGTTAATTAGATCTGAGAGCCTGGAAACATTACTGAGAAGGATTAAGCTTTTTCTTTTTTTATTTCCAAGTTTCTACGAGCTCACAAACCTAAAGAGAGCTTACATATGTCCAAAAGCATATCTCCAAAGCAATTAAAGCACTTAATCTCTGCGCATTTTTCTCTCTCCCTGGCCAGGCTTGTTGCAGGTAAGGCAAGTCCAAATTCAGACAGGAATTTTTTAATGTTGACAATTTCCTATTTGGTTTTTCTTCTAGAATTTCAAATTTCTGGTGAACAGCTTAAAAAGTCTACCCTTGTCCTTTCAGTGAGACTGTGTATATGTGTAGGAGCACTTGCTTAAACTGTAAATCTAGAAGTAATTGAAGACTGGCTTGATACTAGATTGGTACAAATTGCTTTCATTGGTTGATTTTAAGGCAGAGAAACTATTAGGCATAAGCAAAAATACCACTATTTTTCTTGACTACTAGAAGTGCTAGCACTGACTAGATTTGCTAGTCGCTCTCATTGCTTTTGGACTCAAGCCACCCTTCAATAGAATTGGGGCATCTCTTGGAAAATGCCAGCTCTTTATTTTCACCTAGTTTTACAGAAAAATACTAGAGCAATTATTTTGTTGCAAAGAACTCAGAATGATCATAACAGGTAGGACTCCTATTTGAAACGACTGGGTTAGTATTATGAATCATGTTTCTACACCTGACATTGCTAACATTGCATGGCAAGCTACATCACCCTTTAAAAGGATCTCAAAGCACCCTGGTTAAGAATCACTGTGCTAATTTGTTTGTGAATGAATAAGACACTCACTAATTATATGGGGGTTAGAAAGAAATTTCCTTCATAGATCTTATTGAAGCAATGCTGCTGTCACCCATTTTTAAGTTTTCTAATTTTTTCATTCTGTTTCCAGTTGCTTATGAGTTTCAAAGTGTTAACTGTTTGGGCTGAACGTTTTCAGGAGAAATCCAAGGGAAAGGAGCTTTGAGAGGGATATCTCAGATGTCCTAGTGGTCCAGTCTGTGAGGAGGTGTTCACTGCTTAGAAAGAGCTGTTGTTGGCAGGAAATCCAGTGCAGGCCCTGACTCAAATGTGGCAGGAAAAGACTCAAATGTGAACGTGCAAAGGAAGGAGCTGACTATAAGAAGTTGAGTGAGATTGGTAAGCCAAGACAGAGTATGGCTCTTGTCTCAGTCAGGCTTCTTAGCTCCCTTTTTGTGTCCCTGTCGAGCAATCTCTTAGTGAATGAAGTAGTAGGCAGGCTATTGGATATATGGAAACTTGACTGGATTTATACCCCATCAGGGAAATTTAAGACAGAAAGCACCTAAAGTACTATTAATTATGTCAAGAATTGCATAGGGACAGAATTCACTTTTTAGACATTGATTTGGCATCTACTTCCACAAAGAACAATTGTGATGTATTTCCTAAACCAGAGAAGGTTGATGCTAAGGAAAGTACGAGAAGGGATCGATCTTTCTTTCTTTTTCTTTCTTTCTTTTTTTTCTTTGCTATGTCCCTCATACATTTTCCCTCTAACACATATACTACTTGACACTGTTGGAGATGGAATACTATGCTAGATGGACCATTGTTTTGATCTAGTATGGCACTTTTTTCTATTCTTATACTCTTAAGAAGTTTTTGAGGATGCAGTAATAAGCCTATAGTGTCCTCTACCAGGAAATGTCTATGCTTGCAGGGCATAGCTGGTATTGTTATACTGGTAGAGGCCCTTAGGGGAGATGCAGTGTAGATCCACAAAAGTTGTTTTTAGAATACAATTTTTCCTCGTCTTATGCTATACATGTGTTCCTGGAAAACTGCACATAACTTGCATTTGCATAAAGGGAACCCACTTTATAATGCAACAAATAGGGATATGTTCCAAGACCTTCATTGTACTGACCCCCAGACCTATTTCTACCACTTTTACAAGGTAGTTTTGGTACTTGCCAACAGCAGACAGTACACACAAGCACCAGTGCACTATTATAATGGGAATGGTAACTACAGAAACACATGTTGACAATGAGCGAGGAGCACAGATCCATACAGAAGACTATATTTTGGTGCGTGTTTACTCCCACAGTGCACTGCACAAAGCTGTTGACTGTAGGCTTTCACCACGCTGACTGTATAAGAATGAATTTACCTTGTACGTGATGAATTTTTGTTACACAAAGGGTCATTATATAAGGGTGAATTTGTACTTGCAGAATCCGTGTAAAGCGAGGGAAACCTGTAGTGTTGTAGTTGTACTGATCCAGGAAATATGTGAGAGGCAAAAAATGTTGTAAGAGATGCCAATTTTTTATTTTTTGGACCAGTTGCATAGTTAGGATAGACTTCAGCAAGCTTTCAGGTATCAAAGTACCCTTCTTTGAGTCTAGGGTGCTGTGATACCTGGAAGCTTGTGCAAGTCTATCCCAAGCATTCAGTTAGTCCAAAAATATCACATACCAAAATTCTTGTCTTTTGCTAATATAAATTCTCACAGTCTACAATGTTTTTCAGTGCGTAGAATAGAACTGTTCTAATGGTAGATTGGGTATGAATAGCAATGATCGAGGGCATTTTTACACATGCTTGGGGCGGGGAGCAGATAAAGCACCTCTGCTATCATTTTGAAGTGTGAGGACATTGATATATGAAGTGTAGAGGCTGGCTGGAGCACAATAATCGCCACTCTCTAATACGTTGTAATTACAGTACATTGGAGCAGCCTCCAGGCTTCTGCACAGACACCCCAGGAGTCCTGTTTCTAGTACCCCCATCTCATTCGTTACAGAAGCTGGAAGGTGTGAAGTAACTAAAGCAGTGTTTTGCAGGAAAAGAAAGGGTTGTTTTATGGTTAAGGCAGCTGATTGCTATGCTGGAGAAATGGTATTGATCCTTGCATTTGACAGGCATGTCACTTAAACCAAGCTTTTCACAGGTGGTTGCTCATTGTGTTCTATATCTACATATCCTGGTGTCTGATCTGCAGTGACACTGAGCATTCAGAGGGCCTGATGACAGCTGTGCTGCAGGGCATAACCAGAGAATGGGTAGTAATTCAAAACATTAGGTGCTGTGCATCTCAGGAATGGGCATTCAAAATTAGTAGGAACTTTTGAGATTAATTACCAACCCCCCATATATAAAATAGAGATGATACTGCTTCATTTCCTAGGAATTCTGTGAAGCTACATGAGTGTTTCTGAAGCACCCTGGTAGTATAGCAGTGTTGCCAACTTTCATGACTTTTTGAGTTTAACTGGGGTTCAACTGTGTGACAAGGAGGAGAAAGGTTCCAGCGCTGCCTGGGAGTTGACTCTCTCTTCACAAAGCAGCTTGACTCATTGAGACGCCTCCTGGGGTCAAACAGTCAACTGGGATTTCAGAATTTTTCTTCTGTTCCCCTCAACATCCAGACACTACTCTCACATAAGGCAACAGAGTAGGTAGGGCATCTCTGCTCCCTTCTCTTCTGTGAACAGTGGGAATGGCAACAGTGGGGATCTGTCAGAACTTTTTGGTCCACGGGGCCTTTATAGCTCCTTCTCCCCTCCCACCCTAGCCAAGTGCTGCAGCTGCATGTCCCAGCCCTTGCTTGCTTGTAAGACTGCTCAGTGCTCATCCCCAAACGTAGGCAGCGCCAAGTAGCCCTGGGTAGAACAGTGTTGGAGGTTAGTGTAGCTGGGATGGAGCTGGAAGGATGGAGTGGGGAGAGGTAGTTGATGAGGATCCATGCCAGGATGGGGAAAGCAGATGCAAAAAGAGGTAAGGCTGGGGCATGGGCTGGGCTGACCACAGATGTGAGGTATGGTCAGGAGCCTCGTGGCCAGGGTATGGTGTGAGTAGGGATATCTGGGATGGGCCTGGAAGGGGGAAGAGAACAATGGGTCCCCAGAGCACCATCTGAACTGATGATTCCTTACATGGCAAAGTTTCCTAATGCAGGAGGGGCAGATGGGCACTGATTAGAAATCGCTTCTTTTGCTAGAGACCACCCTAGGGTACTCAGCTGTCAGTGCATGTTGATGTTAGGAGAATACAACAGATGAAACACTTTAGGCTGCTTATAGACATAAAAAAAAAAGAAGAAAAAAGTTATTTCCTGGAAGAAGTAATGCATTTGTTTGACCTGGTTCTTCAGCATCTGCATAGATTGGGTGCTTCAGCAGGGCTTTTTGACGCTTATCTAAAGCTGATTCAATCAGCTATTGGATAAAAGCACCAAAAAATCACCCAGTAAATCATCCAGTCTATACGGACATTGAGAGAGCTGGCTGCAACTAACATGATGCCTCTTTAGGTCATATGCTGGGCTCAGCATTGGCGTACACCAAGTTTAAAATAAAGCACCATTTTTCTTTTTTCTCTCTCTTTTTAACGTCTGTAAGCAGCCTCTGTGGATCTGGGTCTTTGTGGCAGTGACAGTGCTCCCTATGCTGTAATTCAGCAGAATTATGGAATGGGGGCACTGTTACTGACATTTCTAATCTTGTTACTAACAACCAAACCTTTTCACTGTGGTTGGTGTTAAAGCATTAGATTTGAACCTAGCCCTTCTATCTGTTGTCAAAGGTCAGGCAGAAGGATTATATTATGTTATGTAAAGCTGTGATGATGATGTGGTTGTATTGTTTGTTTTGATATTGTTGGAAGTTGTTTTTTGGATACATTCTGTTCTGGTGAGGAAAGCATTAATGAATGTATTGTAGAAGGGCTGGGTGTGGTATGTGCACTCTGGCCTCTGACTGGTGCTGGAAAGGACCCTTTACATTATGACTCTTTCTAAAAGTAGGGGGAGGAGATGTAAGAGAAGGGAGCCAGAGCATGCATGCCTGTGTAAATACCTACCAGCCTCTGGCTTGCTGGAGTCCTGCTGGTATAAAGCCCCAATAGTGGAAATGGAAAAAGTCTGCCACATGGGGACTGTAGCTGGAAGGCAACCTGCTGAGGCCCGACAGAGAAGTCAAGACCTGTAGGGTGGAGGAGGCATCTCACTTCAAGATTTCTGCTTGCCTATGAAACCAGCCAGGCACTAAGAAGTAAGCCCTAGTCAGGCGTGAGAAAAATATGAGGACATACTATGTTTTAGACATATCCTTAGGGAAAACAAAACATAAAATATAAGGTTGGCAGGGGGGTGGGTGTGGTTATACCTAATTTTAGCTGTGCTTTAATTGGGAATCTTGCTTCAAAGGGAGTTTGTACCCTCATGGCCTTAGATGACTCAAGGTCACATTGCAATAGTGTGCTGAGGACTTCTCAGCCACTGAACTATCAGTAAAATCTTGCATCGGTAAAAAAAAAAAAGAAGTTTGGTTGTCAGTAAAATGTTTGCAGATTGTCAGTAAAAACAAAACAAACAAAACTTGGGTGGCAGCCCTGTCATTGTAGCAGAACCAGTGGAGGAATGGCAGATGGGCAGGTACTTGAAGGCTGCATGTTATCCTCCCATTAACTGCCAGTTGAACAGCACTGGCATAATATAAAGACTGTCTCATAATACATATAGACAATGAGGCTCATAGGAAGTTGCACAGACAACTTTAATTCTAATGTTTTCTAAATTCTCAGTACTTGATATAACAATCTGTATAGGCTTCCTGTAAAATAGATTTCTTGTACGTAGTAATATGAGAGCTTGTGAGAAAAAATAGGCTACAATTTTTAGGCCCCTCTTTTAGCTTCATAGAGAAATCATTTTGTTGTGGAAAAGTGGTTCTCTTTTCTTTCATCTTATAGGGATATCTCAGAGAGAGAGAATTATTAGCTGGAGGGAATATTCCCTTAACTTTAACTCTCTCTCTTATCCTTATAAAGCCCACAAACTCCTCACATTCTCACTGTTCTGACTTGTCTTATCTGTCCTTACCCCAGTCTGCTTTTATGCATCTTCATTTTGCTATACTTTAGTTAACTTTAAAGTTTCTTTTACACTTTTATGAAAGGAATCGGAAAAGGAAAGAGAAACAGGTGAAGAAAGTCACTATTTTACAGAAGAGCAGCAAGGACTGCTCAGCCGTTGACCTAACCAGCAACATTTAGAAGTAGCTTACAAGTGACAGAAAGCAATTGGAACTAACTCTTTATAGATTTATAGGGCCAATAGGTTTACAGACTTGTAGTTCAATGTATTTCATTTCAATATGCAGTCTTGCAGGCTTCATTCCTATTCATATCTATAGGGTTTACCCATATACATTGATAACTTTTTCTTCAAATCAAACAAAATACCAAAAAAAAAATCCAAATGCATGTTATAGCAATTCAGAATATTCCTGTCACAACATTTTCATACAAAAAGAAGGAAAGAAATTACAAAATCATTCAAGTGAATGTTTTCACATTTTGATCAATTTTACAAAAAATGTTTAAGACAAGATTGACACCCATCAAAAGCAGGAAAATAAGGCTTTCCCTTTTTTTTTTATATATTGTGATGACATCTTTTGTTTATACTGGTGGTGCTCAATCTTCTGGCCCATGGGCCAGGTGAGTGGCAGGGAGGAGGGGTAGTCTGCAGGCTGGATCAGTCCCTAAGGCCTGACACTGACCTCCCCCTGTACCACATGCTGGGATTGGGTTCTAGGGGCCTGGCACCTTGGCCCCCTGAATGCTGGGTTTAGGCTCTGTGGTCCTGGCACTGCCTTCTCCCATCCTCTGTGCACCAGGATTGAGTCACCCCCTTCTTCCCCTGGACACTGGGATAGGGTCTCAGGGGCCTGGTGGCCCCCCACTCCTGGTCCCCCATACCAGTATTGGGCCATGGGGCCTGATACCTCTCTTGCCCAGCCCTGTGTGCTGGTATCAGGCACCCCATCCAGCACACAGGGCCTGAGGCTTCCCATGTGTCCAGAAATTTGGCAGTAGGGTAATGTCACTGCTCCCCTACCACCAAATGTATGGACCGGTGGGGAGCCCCATGGGCTGGATTCATAGATTGTAAGGCCAGAAGGGATCTGGGAAGATCATCAGGTCCAGCCCTCTGCACCAAGCAGGAAAGATATTTTTTTTTATTGGTGACTGTTTAGTCTCTTCTTGAAGACTTTCAGGGTAGGTGATTGTATCACCTCTGGAGGGAGCTTATTCCACAGTCTGGACACCCTGACTGTGAAGTTTTTCCTACCATTGCACCGGAGTGGGTCTTCCAGGAGTTTGTGGCCATTACTCCTTGTTTTTCCCTTGGGTGCCCGGGATGACATGACACCACGGGCCATATCTCATCCGTGGGGCCAAGGATTGAGCACCTCTAGCTTATGTAATCAGAAGGGATCCAGGTTTTCCATTTGCCATGAAAAACACACGTTCCAGCTTGTGAGAGGCTGGAGGGAGTGGGAAGTCAATCGGGCAAGGCTGGCATGTGCATGTACACATGGAGACATTCACATGGCCACCAGGCAGCCTGGAGAGCAGCTCCCTCGGGTACGTCTGGTGGGAGAGCAGGGGAGAATGAGACCCCAAAGTGTGGGAGGGAGCTGGGCAAGGCTGGGGCTGCTGCCTGGCACAGGTGGTACATGTGGTTTGGGGCCTGGGGCTGGAATTTGCAGCTGCAGGGCTGAGGCAGGGAGCAGGATGGAGCTGTGGGTGGCTTATTCAGGTGATGGTGGTTGGGCTGGCTTACTGTTGCTGTACAGACTCTCCTGGGTGGGAGTGGGGAATGGGGCTTAATGTATGGGGTGGGGGCAGATGCAAGTTCCCTACTTTGGGCTTGGGGATTCTTGCCCTGCTGCCCTCCTCCAGGGGCCTCCATGGCCTAGTGGGCAGGACCCAGCATGGTGGGGCTGGGTGTGGAAGCTCAGTATCACCACCAGAGTCTCTGCGCTGACATGGTGAAGTGCCCTGCGCCTGCCTAGCAGCAGCAAGGGGACAACTCCATGTTGCTACTTGTGCCCCCTGCTCACCCAGTAGAAGCATATCACCATGGCTGTATGAGGTTCCCAGTGGTGGCATCAAGCCTCTTTGCCCTGCTTGGCTCTTCTGCAGTGGGTCCTGCCCCCTGGACCATGGAGGCCCCCAGTAGGGTGGGGAGCCCTGAGCCCACAGTAGGCAGCCCACATCTGCCCACCCCCAAGGGCTCCATTCCTGCTGTGCTGCGTGCAGGGGAGGGGTAGCCAGGCTTTGTGCACCACTCCGCTGCAGCGACCGCTGCCTCCCATGGTTGGCAGCCAGGGCTTGAGCATTGCTAGGGGAGCAGGGGGCTGCAGACCCAGGTCTGTAGTGCTGGTACCTGGGGGTCCCCTCCAGCAGGGATGAGGGTTGTGGGCCATGAGCAAGGGTCACTGGCGAGGCCAGGGAGACTGTAGCCTGGGGGAGTAAGAGCTCGGATTTTTCCATGATGAAAAAAACCCAAAATCAAATGCTGAAATTTGTAGGTATTTAATAGGGCTGTGCAAAATTTCACTGGGCGTTTCATTTTGAAGCTGTTTTGATGCGTTTCAAGCTCAAAACAGTGAAATTAAAATACAACAAAAGGCTTTGAAACAGCTTTGAAATGAAACAAAGGCACTTGAAATGTTTTGAAGCCAGGCTTGGCTTCAGCACCAGTCCCAACCGGCAGCAGCAGCCTCCTGTCATCTGTGCAGATCTGGGAGCCATGGCCTCCGGGAGGATTCTGGCACAGCCAGATACTGTTGCTGCCGGCTGGGGTCAGCGGCAGTGCCAGTCTTCCTGGTGTTGGGTGCAGGCTGTGCCCAGCGCTGGTCCCAGCTGGCAGCAGCACCCTCCTGTGATCCGGCAGGCAGATTGGGGGCCTGCCCTCACCCCCAGATCCTCCAGGGGGTGTGGGCCCTCAGTCTGCCTGCCAGAACAGTAGAGAGCTGTTTCTACTGCCTGGGATGGCACTTGCCACAGCCCCCACCGAGCACAGGGAAGATTAGTGTTGCTACCTGTCCCAGGCAGCAGGAGCAGTCTCTTGTGATCCAGGAGACCGATTGGGGGCCCCCCACGTCTGTGGGAGGGCTGCAGGGCTCTGCTGACTCCTCCTTGTCTGTGTATATATAGCAATAAAACATTGTGTTCAACTGATATATAGTGGCATTTCATTTTAATTGCAGAAAAACATGCATTTGTGGGGTTTTAATTGGAGAATTTGTAACTCTTAAATGGAGAAAGCCAGAATCCCTGATCAGATGAGGCTGTATGTAACATGACTTTTAGGTAAAAGTAGGAGTTAGTCTCACATTGGTGCAAAAATAAAACATGTCAAATGGTTTGGAAGAAATACAAATCAGTGATTGCTATGAAGTGCTATATAATTAATGTAAATGCCAGTGCAACTGCTGTACATACGTGTGCATATGTAGTGTGTTAGACATGATTTATCTAGCACTCTCATATAGTAGTATAATGGAGAGGGTGGGTACCTGGTACACCTGACCTGGGTGCCAATTTAAGGAGGGCACAAAAATAATATCCACTGACACTGCTCTCCCAGTGGCCGTGTTACTCCTTGCAACCTGGCTTCAGATGTTGCCTCCTCCTGGGGTGCAGAACTACTTTACACTTCTGCACTTGTACATTGACTACATAATGCATGTGGCCCAAAGTGTTATATTGCATGAAAATTGTTGCATTTCAATTAAGTTGTCATTTGAAATGTGAAAAACCACCTAGTTTATAATGGAAGAATATATTCCCATAAACATGTGTGAAATGAAACTGACAAGTTTGAAACAGTTTAATGAACGATATCTTCCTAAATAATACCATTATCATTTGCTAAGCAGCAAACAAGTGCTGAAGTTGCAACACGGCAGTAGTATTTGGGTGAAATGAATATTTAGTGGCATGACAAGAAAAATGAAGACTTACAACTGATTAGCTATGAAAATACCATTTTATAAGTATTGTCTTAAATGCTGCTAATAAAATCTGTTCTGCCGCGTGTCTGAATGGGGTGCTATGGGATGTTTTGTTCCTCTGTAACTAGCAAGAATAATTCTGTCACCTTGTGCTCATTCAACAAGATTCCCAGGTATCCAGGAATGAAAGTCCTGCACAATGGTTCATTTTGACTTCTTAGCCTTTACAGAATGGTTATGAGGTGACATGCTGCTGTGAAGACTTGATTTATCATCATACAGTTTCTATAAAGGCAGCTCTCCGTTTCTTTGTTTGTTAAATAAGGGAACGTTAGCAAGATCCCAGTGTAGTCCTCTCTTAATCTGCATTTTTTCTTCTCACTTATCAAATAATTAAATTCCACAAGAAGGCTTATCCTGCTGCTAAGTTCTTTGTATTTTGCACCTGCATATGGTATCAAAACATATGGTCAGCACCATCTGTGCTGGTAGGACTACACTCTACATAAAAGGTTTATCTGGAGATAATTTTCAGTTGAACCCAGATCTGCATCCAGAGTTGTGGAGCTCTGTAGTTGTCCTGTTCTAACTAGTTTTGCTAATCTGAGAGGTGGGAATATGTTTGAATTTATATCTCTGGAGAGTTGAGGGGCTATTGGCAATCAGGCTGTACTGCAGTGATCTCAGCCAGGGTGCCACAAGAACCTTTCAAGAGTGCCATGTAATGTTAGCACTTATAGGTGTTAATTCATATAATTCACAAGCCCAGAGATTTCACATAGGAGCCCATAGTGTAAAAACATCCTGACCTGTTGTGGTCTTTCTGAGTTCTTTGCAAAAGAAAAGTTGCTCTGTTCTATTTCTCTAGTTAAAAACTAAATGATAACTGAGAGCGGGCATTTTCTGAGGGCTGCCTTGAATCTGACTGGGGCTGCCTTAAGTATAAAATTGTTGAGAACCACTATTCTGTGGACAGGTAGACTCAGCCTGAATATATGAGTGGACGCTAACAATTACTGATTTCTTATCCTCTAATGGTTTAAGAAAATATTTCCCTTAACTCTTCTTCCTCACTTCCTTGATGCACACACTAACATTTGCCTAATAGGGTTGTAAACAATACAATAATATACAAATTACATGCAACAAATATTACTGCTGTTATATGCAGTGTCCTTTTGGACTAAGTAATATGATGCTCCCATTTGGATAGGCAAGATGGAAGAAGAGCCTTCCACAGTCTTGTACAACTGCCTAAGGACTCGAGAGAACATTAGTCCCTGCACTCTAATAGTAGCTCTTTCTAATCCCCTGGAAGCAGGAATATTCTTGTTATCATACAGCTTTGGCTTCCTGAGGTGCAGTGAATTGCACATCTTGCCCTTATTAAATGGGATTTATGGTTTTGCTGTTCTGTGTCCACAGGAGGATTGTCCCAAGTAAAACCCTTTAAAAAGGGGATTAGCTTTATCCAAGAAATTCTGTCTATGCGGAAAGAAAAATAACCCTCTCCTTCCTTAGATTTTATCCCTACACAAAAGTCCAACCAGCCTGAAGAGAGGACAATAAATTTTCTGCTGTATTCTCAGGAAGGGCTGTTCTAAAACATGTCATCCACTTGTTCATGCTTTAGCAGGCCACATATGGAAGCATGGCACTGAAACCTTTTGGGGTAGGAAAAGGTCCCCTGTGGGCACTCGGGAGACGGAGGTCTCAGAAGTGACCACCTGAATTTCCAGTTTGGTGCATACAAATAGGATTGGGCAGGTGGGGTATGCTAGGGAATGTCCTTGCCCAAGAGTACCATAGAAGGGGCATAGGCATAACCTTAGGGTTTTGGGTTTTTTTGTTTTTTTTGAAATGATTCAGAGAGCACAGCCATGCTAGAGAGCACCACCTGAAAAGCAAAGCAAATGCATGATGTGCTTATTAGCTCTTCTGAGAAGCACTGTATGCTAGCATGCCCCCGCACCACACTAAACTAATCTGACTACACTAGTCTCAGTACTGGGGAAATTGTACAGGTGTGCCACCCAGTGGAAGTGTGTACATGTCCATGACATTCTTTAATGGGGATATCATTCTATCGCTTTAAAAATGCCTGTAGAGCAGATTCTGCTTGCTTTTCAGAAAAGGCTCCTTAAAACTATTTTATAGAACCCTATTGCTTTCATCTTTGTTAAAATCTATAGCTTTCCATAGATTTTGTTTGAAAGAGTGGATTATATGGCATTAGTGGACTCTGAAATATAAACATTGATCTTTGCTGGGAAATGAAATGTTAATATAGTTGTTTCTGTCAGATTTTGACATAATGGAACTTCCTCATCTCTCTCTGTAAAGAAATAATAGATTTCAGCAGCTCCTGACACAGTTAAAGGCTCCTTGAGTGCTTTTCTTATTTGCTGGCAGTGACAGGAAAGGAATGTAAAACCTGTTCATAATATATAGGCAGGCTTCATATGTTCTCTCTCTCTCCAACATCTCTGAACTTAGTTTGGGACTGATACTGTGAGATGCTGAGAACCTTCTGGCCTTCCAGAGGGTTTGACAGTAGATGACATCTTCCAGGAATAGGCTTACTGGAGAAAACTGAGGTTCATCCACATTTCAGGAAAAACGAAATGAAGTAGCTAGGATGGCTGAGGGAACTTTGCGAGCTCACGATGCAATGCAACATGATCACAGCACTTTAATAAACAGAATCAATAATGGAAAAACCAAAGAGGAAACAAGCCACTTACTTATCTATGCAAGATGAATAGGGGAGGATGAACAGTGCCTGAGAAAGCGAGGATCATTAATGTCACTTGGCTGACCTGAGCTGGCACACTGAATCTTTGGCTTTGGTATCTTTCCCTCTATGCCATTTAACTAGGTTCAGCTGAAGCTTTTTTTTTT
>JAGPOW010003316.1:7158791-7188886 GCA_030014935.1 Caiman crocodilus | reverse complement strand
TTTTTTTTTTGGTACAGCAGGTGTCTTATTAAGGCACTGTTGAGTCTTATTTTATTTTTTGTGCTGAAAGCATAATAAATAGATGCTTCAGGGGAAAAAAAGAGAACCACTTTAGTCCTCAGTGAGGATTTTCAGTGTCTGGCCTCAAATTGAACATGTCCATATTTTCAGCGATGATTTGCATATGTTTTCAAAGGAGAAGGTGCTCTGATCTCTCTGATGCCTCCTCCTTTTATAGCAGGAATCCCTATCTATCAACCTTTTCATGATCATTAGCATTAGTGCCCCTTACAGCTGCATTTGGAATCCATTGTGCTGCAACTTCTAGCTCTGCTAAGCTCCAACAATTTTTCTTTACTTTCTTTTTACACTGTTCTCAGCATCTAGGATATTGGTCTTGCTGAGCTGGCTGGCAGTTGATGCTGCAACATAAAGGTAAAGCAGAGTATTGGTACCATGGTACAGTAGCCAGGTATTTTTTTTTCTGGTCTCCAGTGAATATTGAGAGTCCTCAAGCAGGGAGAGGACAGTGGTGGAATCGGCCTTCACAGCTCTCTTCTCTTCCCCTGGAAAGGAAGAAGTTCTACCAGTCGAGAGCCATGGCAAGAACACTACATCTTTTTTAATATATAGCTTGCTTGTGTAAAATTCTACTGACTTGTTACCCTGAGAAGTGTAAATATTGTTTAGGGAGAAATTTTCAAAGCTTCCTGGAGAACTCAAGTGCCTAATTCCATCAATTTTTAATAAAAACCGGGCATCTAAATCTGTCAGGCAGCTTTGAGGATGCCACCCCTAGTTTCTTTATGTCATCATAACAAGGATTAGTGACTAAATTTTGCATTTAGACTGGGAAAAGTAACATAAAAATAATTAGACCAGACACATCTAATACATAATCATGATCCTCTGTGGGGTGCTGTGCTCCTGGAGCTGCTGTCTCTTGGATGAGACATAAAACAGAAGACCTCAAATCATTTAATATTCCTTGGGGCTTGTCATAAAGGTAATGGGATTAGCCTTTGTATCTTGGCTAAATTCCAGCTCTATTAATTACACACTTCCCACCTAATTTTCCATTACAACTAAAGTTATTAGGTAGGGTATGTATGTTCACCTCCTGCTGCATACTGTAATGTAATACTTTCTGTTAATCGCTTGCCGCACTTCAACCCAGAGCTGGCTGCATTTCAAAGCTGGATAAAATAACGTGCATATGAAGACATATATATAAAGATGTGTATCCTTTTTGTTTCACAGTACTTTGTGGGTCCTTCAAGATAACGTGCTTCATAAGGCCCTGATCCAAGGCTCTTTTATGTCAATCAAAGGCTCCCACTGACTTCAAACCAAATTCTGTGCATAATAGTGTTTCTTTTTCCAATGCACAAGAATGCAAATCCAAATCTAGACATAAATACAGAAACAAATCCATACATGAAAAGTGGTGAGTGGAACAGTAAAGTTTGCAAAAGTTATAAGTTCCAGTAATACTTACCACTTTGTTTAGATTTGTCAAGAAAATAGGTTTAACCGAATCACCTTTTACCTCCTTACATTTCCAAGCTAAAAATTAACCAAAAAAGAGGAGTCAAAGCTAACACATGTTCAATGAGGCTGAGTTAATATTGTTGCTGGAACATTAACTTTTGCATTTCCTGACTCTTGTTGATTAAAGCAGTGGTCCAGCAAAGCATATAAGTGCTCACGCAGCTTATCACAAAGAGGGTCATTGCCTTTAATGAGATGATTTATGCTTAAAGTTACGCATGTGCTTAAGTGCTCTGGTGAATCATGGCCTATCTATGCATTTGTTAAGTTGCCTTCATTGCTGCCTGCATTTTAATTACCTAGGTCAGTTAAAAATTACATCGATGTATTGGCATAGTTCATATCTACTAGGGCTGTGAGAAGCTTCAATCGCTGATTCAATTTGGTGGAGATTAAGCCTGATTCAGTGACTGAATCTCCAAATCCGAATCGGATCAGAGGGCCCTTTTAATCTCTCCAAATTGAATCAAAACACTCCAAATCAATTCTTGACGGATTCGACGATTCAGACATAGACACAGATTTAAATGCTTTTCTATATACCTCGAAGTAGCAGCTCATGAATACTGTGACACTGGGGCGCCTGGAGTGTCCCACAGAAGCACCGGGGGGCTCCCCAGCGTGCTTGGCAGCAGACACAGAAGTGGATCAAAAGCACTTGCCTTCTGGGTTCACCACCAAGCATGCAGAGGTCCCCCCTGTAGTCCTGCGGGACACTCCAAGGACCCCAGCATTGCACCATTCGTAAACTGTGCCTGGTACCTCAAGGTATGTAGAAAAAACATTTAAAGCTATGTCTGTCGCTGATTCTCTGAATCGTCATTGAATCTTCAGATTTGGATTTGGCCAAATTGAATCAGGGACAGTGATCGGAATCAACAAATTGAATCGGTGTTCCTGATTCACGCCAAATCTGAATCCAAATCAGATAGCAGGGGTGTGCAAAACAGGACCTAATAACTACACTATGTTATAATGTAGAGATATCTGAGCTAGCTTGGGTACTAAAGCGATGTAGCCACAACACCATGGAGCTTTGCACATACTAGTTCACTCTGATTCTTGTCAATTTTTAAAACTTGGTCTGTGCATTGCTCATGCTATTATAAGCAGTTCCCAAGAAAGCTTGGGTATCTCTATGCTTCCCTGCAATCTGAAGTGTGGACATAACCATACACTTTTAAGACCAAAGGAGAATGTAACTTTTGAAATTGCTTAAATAATGGTGCTCAAAACCTTCTGACATAATTGTGGAGGTATCATTGTTTAGGACAATCTCAAAAAAGGGAGGAAGGAAGACCCATGAAACTATAGGTCTGTTAGTCTTACCTAGGTCCTGGGTAAGCTTTTTGAGAGAATTATCCTGGCAAGCACTGTTTCCCCCAAGCCCTACCAGGAGTGATAAGAAATCATGGTCACAAGCAGAGGGTAGATTCAGGCTAGATATCAGGAGGCACTACTTCATTGTAAGGGGGACTAGGATCTGGAACCAAATTGCAAGAGAAGTGATGCTGGCTCCTACCCTGCGGGTCTTTAAAAGGAGGCTGGATGAGCACCTCAGTGAGGTCATTTGACCCCAGTGCTCTTTCCTGCCTATGGCCGGGGCTCGGACTTGATGATCTGCTCAGGTCCCTTCCAACCCTACCAACTATGAAAACCTATAAGTAATGTAGGGCCAAATACTATTATGTTAACATGTATCTTTATACAAATGTATAACCCCATTAATTTCAATGCATGTGGTCAATTAAGCTATCTGTGAAGTAGTTGCTTTCCGAATCAATGCAGTGTGTTTTATTTTATATATGTGTAACCTTAAACAGATGCAGTAGGGCTGGAGTGTTGTAGTTACGATGATCCAGGAAACGTCTGAGAGGCAATGATTTTTGTGATCTCTTATTGAATCAACTGTGTAGTTGGGAGAGTTGCTAGACAAGCTTTCAGGTGCCTCGTGGGGAAGACCCCTTGATACCTAAAAACTTATCTAACAGCTTTCCTACCTATATAGTTGGCCCAATAAAATATCACAAAAATCCTTTCCACAAACAGATGGAAACTAAGGGCTGGGAGTGAAATCACGACCCTACTGGAGTCACTTGGAGTTTTACTGTAACTTCATTTGTGTTTACTTGATTCACAGGATCACACACACACACACACACACTCTCTCTCTCTCTCTCTCTCTCTCTCTCTCTCTCTCTCTCTCTCTCTCTCTCTCTCTCTCTCTCTCTCTCTCTCTCTCACAAAATTCCATGGCCAAATTTTCAATTGACATGACCGCTGTCACTCGGAGTGACAGCTAGGAATAGATTTGTCCTTAAGAGTCTTGACTCTCATTACTTACTATAAGTACAAAACTTTTGCCTTTTTCCCCTGCATGGTTGGCATTCATGCAGCCAAACCTCTTCTAGTTCTACCATAATTTGATCCAGTCATGCATTATGTTCATAGAATCCTTTCCCTTACACTTTCCTACAAGGATCTCCAAAAAGAGGTTACTTTTCAGAACAACATACAATATGCAGTTACATTAGATGCACTGACATTCATACCCAAGATTTCCCCAACTAATTGAATGACAACTGTCTAGGCAAAAATAAAAGCTGGCATTCTTGCTCTCTTCTGAGCTAGAAGAAAGGCAAATTTAGTTAAAACTGTTGTATGCTACGGCTTTTCCATTATTCATGCCGCTGTTGCTGCCTCTAATACTAATAAACTGTATTGCATCCCAAAATTCATAACATTAGAAGAATGTTAAGGTTGCAAAGTCAAACATTCAGACATTAAGAAATGACTGTATTAAGGCTACCTATGGAACTTTAATTTTCCCCCTTTTATGTATATGTATTATGGTACCATATCTTTAATTACAATATCACTATACTGTTTTTTACCCACAAGATCTGTATCTCATTCAGTGAATATTTTATTCAGTATTTCTTTTTATTCTCCATAACATCAGACCTGTGACTTGAATATAAAATGATTAATTTCCTTATGGGAATTTATATGGAATTCTCAGTAGTATCTGAATCTTTTTGCGAACATAAATAAATTTATCTTGACAACATCCCTGTGAGATTAGGTGTAAATATCCCCATTCTGCAACAGGAGAGCTGAGATCTAGTGAGAATGAAGTCAGAAGCATCTACTAATTTTGGATGCCCACCCTCAGGCATGTAGGCACAAGTTCTCAGCATTTTAAAGTACACATCCACATAACTTGGTTACAGTTGTGAATGTTCAGCACTTCTGCTAATCTAGTCCTGGGTGTCTCACAGGGGCCATTTAGAAAAAAAAAAGTAACAGCCCTATAGGGACTGTCTGTGGTTTAAGTCACTTTCCCAGCATCGTGCAGAACTGTCTGGCAAAGGTAAGGATAAACTCTAGTTTGCTGAAGTACCATCCAACTCTGATTCAGGAAACCATCCTTTCTCTTCTTTTACTCCCTTACCTTCTTCACTGCCCTTGTTCCAAATTCTCAGCAAGTGGGGCAGATTTTACACAGAGACACATACCACTCTCTCTTCTCCTATCCTATTCCCCTGGTTCCTGCCTCCCCCGGTGCTGGATGTACCTCTTATCCTTCTGCCCTCACTTGTGCCCTTCCCCCGCTGCCCCCATACACACTTCTCTCTTGCTTCCTAATTCTTACCACTTTTTCATCTATCTGTCCAGTCCTCTGCTTGTTCTTATCTCCTGCCTCTTCCTACTCCTGCTCCTGCATGTCTCCCTTCTGTACCCTTATGGTCCTATCTATCCTCCCACTGGTCATTGCCACCCCTTGCTCTCTGTTCTTATTCATCCCTTCCCCACTGGCTCCTTTTCTTCTCTCTGTGTTCCTTCTTGCACATTGGCTTCTGCCACCCCCTCTCTTCCTGTGCACCCCTTCTCCAGTATCTCACCCCTTAATATGTAGTTGCTCTATCTCTCTCCCTAAGCCCTAGCAAGAGGATCATGGAGTGCTGAAAATGAGAGTTTCTGAGCTGTCTGTGCTGAATTGTGGTGGCACAGTCTTGCAGTAATTGCAAAGAAATTTTTTCTTAAGCTAGGAAGAGACATTGCACATAAACCAGTTTAAGTGATCAGAAACTGGTTTAAACCTTCAATGGAACAGATGTTCAGTGCACGTAAACCAGTTTGAAAATGACTGAAACTGGTTTGAGATAAACCTGGTTGAATGTAGTATCAGACTTAACTTAGTGTCAAACCAGTTTCCCAGACCCTTTGCTGGTTTAAGATAAACCAGATATCCCCAGCATCCCAACATGCTTTCTGGGTTGGGCGGAGCACTTTGCTCCACAGCAGGGCTGGCCCCTCCCCTCTGTTTTCTGTCTGGAGCTCAGCACAGACCTGTAGGCACAGAGGATCTGCCTGGTTTCTCCCTGCTAAACAGGGTTTATTTCCCCCTTCCTTCTGCCTTATGCAGATACCTCAGCATTAGCTAGCAGACCATACACTGGCTAAGGCCCGTGCTATAGGAGAGGACAGAGGCAGACGGGTCTTTTGGAGCTAATCAACAGGTAGCTTAATGTCCTTCCTTGGAAGAACTGTTTAAGTAGAGCTCCATTAATTAATGGAGAGAGGCTTTATTTTCTTAATAAGTTGATAAACAATGAGTTAGGGGGAATAAGAAGAGCATCCTACTGGGGCCTGGCCACGGTCCCTTCAGTTCTGCCCTGTGGAAGGGAAGGGATGGCTGCTCTAGTGCCCCTCCCTTCCCCCAAGCTTCTAGCCTGAGCATTACAGGCATGTGCCTGCATTTCTGGGATGTCTGTCTGGTTTACAAACTGATTTAGCCTAGCAGGTTAGACTAACCTGCAAAGATTGAATCAGTTCAGTCTCAGGCTTTTTGAATGTCTCTCCCTAACCTTAGTGTTTGACCTTCTAAGATGGAGCCTGCTCAGGGACTCTGTGGGGCTGGTCAATTGGCATGTAGAAGTTGTAAGAGGAAGCAGTTTGCAGGTGGAATGTTCTGACAGTTTGATTGCTGACATTTTAAATCATTTCTTAGTATGTGTGAATGGAGATGCTTGACATTTTGAGCAAGTTTTCACAGGGATGGTGAAAAGATATCCCTGACACTCCAGGCACACTACCCCCCCCCAACACTTCTCTCCTGCCAAATTTTAAGTCCCTGAACCAAAACTTGGAGGTGCTAATGCATCTCAGTTGAAGAGATGTATTTTAACACAACTTGCTTTATTCTGGGTCTGAGAAATTACAGGGTATTTTAACAGAAACTTAAATCAGAATTCATTTTTTCAGCAGATTTCTGGCAGAGAAAATTCTATTCTGAATAGTGGGAGCATAGGAAAGCTATAAACAATTGAAAACCCATGTTTTTCTACTGAGCAGTGTCAACCAACCTTAAGTGCAGTGGCTTCTGCCTATAGTATTGTGTTGTTCTTATGATATGTTACATAGGAGAAGGCTGCCCCTTATCAGTGCTTTTAGACAGAATGTACCTGATTGTAGAATGGTACTCAATCTGTTACTTTAAACCAACATGCAATTCTGCAGTGTCAAGTAAATTTCAAAGATTTTGCTTTTCTTCAAGAGAAAGGTGGTACTTTAGCTCCTTTTCAGGTCTGAATGTCATCCTTGTAAAATAAAATCTTCTAGATATCAAAACATTTTTCCATTTCCAAATAGAATCAGGGATATTTTTCTAAGTATATTTTTTTTAATTCTTATGTTTTTGTGAAATAATGCTATGTTTATTCTGGAGCTCCGATCATTCCAATTAAAAGTAATAAAATTCTTCAAAGTTACCAGATTAGTATTTTATGAAATCCTGATTCCCTTGCCTTTTGGGTTTTAAAATTCTTGATACATAAATATGTATAAAAGTGGAAGTCTGGAGGCCCTAAAGTGACTTTCCTCCTTAATTAGAGCAATGATTTCCCCCAGTAGCTTTCAGTGACAATTTTTGGTAATTTGGTTTTACTTAAATTTAACCCAACTTTAAATTTTGGCTTATGTGCCAAAATGGTTGACATCTATTGAGAAATTCACACATTATTATTTGTTACTTCTGTCATTTTCAATTGTATTAAAATACTTCAGTTACTTTCCTTCGTGGTCGGTCAGAGCCTAAGGCAAATATTTCTGAAATCTGTAAGCAGCCTCCTTTGGTAAGGGCCAACTGCTTATCTTCAAAGATAATGAGTTTCTGAATAGAAATGACGTGAAAGAGTAGATAAAAATAAGGGAATGCTGAAAACAAGTGGATCAATTATGTGTCAACTCCAAACATTGACCATAGCTTGTATAATATGCAGGGATAGGTTTCTGTCCAGATTCAGGTTTTGAAGTATCCTGTTTGTAAAGAGAGGGTTTCAATAAAGGAAGAGTTAAGGTTTAGATGTCAAACAGTTTCAGAATGTGTGTGGCCATACTCAGTGTTTTAGTCGAGCCTCTCCTTGGTGTCTTGTGTACATGTAGCCCCTGTGAAAGGTAATTCCACAAAGTTGTCCAGCGTGTCAGAAAACAGCTGTGTTAGGAAGTTTTTCCTTCTGCATGCTCTGCTTATACAAACTGACTTAAGCTGTTATTACATTAGCATGAAATATAAACACAGAACAATTGACAATAATAATAAATACAAAACTTTGCAACTAACTAGGATGGGTGCTTTATGTAAGTTAGTATTTTCTTGCCTGTCATGCACGTGATATGTTTTGCAGGTCATCAAACGTTCAGGTATCAAGTTTGGAATTTGAATCCTAGAATCATACATTGGAAGGAATCTCAGAGGTCACTTAGTCCAGTCACTTCCACAGATGGAGCATTCTTAAGCCATCTCAGATGCCTATCTAGCCTCTCGCTACACACTTCCAATGAAAGAGATTTCATCACTTCCCTGGGCACCATGTTCCATTGATTTTAGTGTTCTTACATTATGATATCTTTCCTAAAATTTGATCCGAATTGGATTTGCAATAGGAAAAGGCCTTGCCCCTTACATGCTGTCTGTGGTAAAGGAAAACAATTTTTTGCTATCTTCTTTATGGCAGCGTTTCCCATATTTAAAATCTGCTGTTATGCCCCCTCATCTCTTGGCTTAACATGCCTACTACCTTTGACCTTTCCCTATACACCTTGCTTCCAACCCCTTTGTTATCTTTATTTTCTGTAGAGCCTTTCCAGGTTCATTATGTTCTTCAATTCTATTGCCCCGTACTGGACACAGTATTGTAGCTGATGCCTATTCAATGTTATAGGAAGTGACTACCACTCTGTCCTGCAAATGATGTGTCTGGCAATGAAACCTCCAGTTGCGTTTGTGGGTTTGCTGTTCATTGTGTTGTTTTGACTGACTGTTTGTTTCTTTGTGAAGCACCATATAAACTACCATGGCTTTGGCCAAGAATTGGGCCTGAATCAAGTGTTTGGAAGGCAGCTATGCTCACTAATATACCAGCAGCACACTTAAAACCTAGCTTTCTATTGGGATAATAAACCCTAACTTGCCACATGCAAGGTAAGAATATTCATCACTTTACTAAGGAGGAAGGAAATAGCAGAGAGTATTTTAGTCTCAATTCTTCTTCATTTGAAAAACAAAACAAAAAAACCTTCCAAGATATGTTTCAGAAAAATAACTCAGTGCATGCTAATTTTATCAAGTTATTCTCTTCACCTATGTGGGCTAAAAACACATTAAGTTTGAACCATACTGGGTTGCTTACTAAATTTAATGCATTGCAGGTTTGGGGCTTGAAGAAAAAGCATTAAGTACCACAAGAGGATTAATTAAATAAAGGAACTGACAATACTGTCAATTACTATAAGGGCAGAGGGTTAGGGGGCCTTTTCTCTGATGGCTCATTTCTTTTTCGCCTTCCTGAAACCCTGTGTTCTATGAAAAAAACTCTGTTATCACAAAGCGAAGCTTGCTGAGTGCGCCAGCAGGGCAGGGCAGAACCTGTGCGGAGAGGCTATGGGGCCTGAACCTGTTCAGCCTCCACAAGAGAAGGCTGATGGGGACCTGGTGGCCGTCTACAAACTGGCCAAGGGGGACCAGCGAGGAATGAACCACTGTTCACCTATGCACCTCCTGGAGTAACAAGGAATAATGGCCATAACCTGTTTGAGAGTAGCTTCATTAGAGGCTGGACATTAGAAGACACTATTTTACAGTCAGAGCGGCTAGGACCTGGAACCAACTTCCAAGGGAAGTGGTGCTGGTTCCTACTTTGGGGGTCTTTAAGAGGAGGCTTGACAGTTACCTAGCTGGGATCTAACGAGCCCAGTATTCTCTTCTGCCCAGGGCAGGGGGTAGGACTTGATGATCTACTTCGGTCCCTTCTTACCCTACATCTGTGAATCGATGAATCTACACATGCTATTAATGTGCAGCAATAAACTCTGTGCATATTGCACTGGAGTTTATTGCTCCCAGGTACCATGTTTGACTGTACCTAGGACTGCAGCATGTTGAGCTGAGTCAAAGCAGTCCTAGCTGGCAGGTGTCCTGAGGGGTCAGCCTGATAGCTGGGGCTGCTCTGACTCGGATCAATGTGCTGTGGAGATCTGGCTGGGATATGAGTGCTCCATTGTGGAGATAGATGGCAGGCAACCCCATACTCAAGTACCCTCATGCCTCAGCCAGCCCCATCAGCATCTACATGTGTGTTGTTGTAGAGTAAATACTCTCTGTATTTACAAGTACTAGCCTGCGGTAGAGTTAATTAACTTCCTGCAGCCTAATAGCACTGCACATGTAGATGCTGAGGTGTTTACTGTGGAGCTAATTAGGCAACTCATGTGACCCGGTAGCAGATGAAACACTGTTAGCACCTAAAAACTTGCCATTTGGTGAGTGGCACCATGAGAACAAATAAACAAATAGTCTTTCATTTCAAAGCCCGCTGTGAATAAAGCAGGTTGTGCACCACCTGGATACGAATGATTTGGGCTCTGTTGGATACAAAATCAGGCCTTGGAACCACTACTGCGATTTCACCCGGCTGAACTTGTAAAAGCATGAAGTAATACGTCCAAAGAGCAATGGGGTAAGTACAAAGCAGAAGGCAAAGGCTTAATGTGCTAATTAATTTATGAGCACTCTTAAAATAGAATGTGTTAGGAAAGTTAGACAGAGGAGGTGGCTAGAGCATATAAGCCCCCAGGAGCCTACGAGTCTTAAAAATAAGAAGTTATCCCCTCCCCACAAAAAGAACCACAAAAATCTATAGTCTAAAACCCAGGTGGGTCCTGCAAGAGGATGAAAAATTAAGAGGGCCTTGAAAGACATGAGGCAGGAATGCAGGGAATAGCTTTATAGGCATCTGTATCTCAGGAAAGATAAATGTGGCATTCCTGATAAAAATGACCAAATGGGATGTTGGTTTGTGCCAGTTTCTGGAAAGCAGATGCCTCAGAAACGGATGATACAATGATGAATGATGGCTATTCACAGTAATTTAATTTCCCTTTCTGTGAGGAAAAACAGCTTGACCATTGCTGTTCCAGAGTAGTGGATATAACTGGCCAGTCCTCATGATTAGCATACTCAAAATGGCCTTGCAACTGTTTTTTTTTTTTTTTTTCTTGTTCATTCCTTTCATTCCTTCTCCTTTCTGAATTAATTCTGGACCCCCCGCCCCAAAGTCCCCAGAACAGAGGGGTGAGGGAAAACTGCCTCACACTGACAGTATTTTAATGCACTTTGTGTCCATCACTTGATGATGATGATTATTATTATTTTTTAGATCCAAACCCCAAGCAGTTCTTGGATGGGAAAAGTCTGATTTCTTTATACACGCTTATCTCTGCAGTACACATAACAGCTCATTCTTCCTCCCTGCCAGCTACTGCCCATCTGTCTCAGGCCTGTACCTGAGGACGTGGAGAAGTAGCAGTAGTTGGCAGGGCTGGGGGAAGGATGTCAGTCCTGGGCTGCTGCTTTGTCTGCCTGTTTACTCGCAGACGTTTCCGGCAGGGGTTCTGGGAAGCAGCAGGGTAACGGGAAGGAGATGACCCATTACTGAGAGGCATGAACAGTCTGGATTTTCAGTCTTTTACAAAGGGGAGAAGGAACTGGCATTGAAGCCCTAAGCACGAAGGCACAGACCTGTAAATTTAGTAACATGAAAAACTCCGTTTGTTTGTTTGTTTTAATGAGTTAGGTATCTGGCCTTGGGCATTTCTCAGTCTGTGAGTGTTCACTGTCTTCCTAGCTATTGTTCTTCTCACTCTCTCAGCTCCCCCGTAACTTGGGAAAGTGAAGGCCACTGGTCTAGTCTTTTCTCTCTGATCCCCATGTCTCACTTATACTCCTGCACTGACTCCTTAATTCATACATCTGTTTGCTCCTGCTGTATTTTTGTTCTTTGAGATTCATGCTTTATAAATGGATCCTTCCAGAATGATTGGCCTCTGAGTCAACATGGTGAAAAAAGAATTGCTTAGGCTTGCATGCCTTATTTTGTCAGCTAGCTAATGTTATTTGTAGACTCCATAGCTATATAATCGCATAAAAACTGCAGTCAAATAAAATTACTTTGAAAGCAGGTTTGGAGGAACAGGCAGACTCTTAAACCCCAGGATTATTTGGTTGTCAGAGATAAACACTAACTGCACTTGCTCAAAATTCTTATGAATTTTTTGTTGGAGAGAAAAATGAGTGAACACATATAGCAAACCAGATTTCTAAATGGAATATCTCAGTCATTTGTATTTATTTCTTCTCCTCTAATCCATCTGCAAATATCCCAGAACACTAGTCTGTGTTATGGACTGTACCCTATAAAACTCCATTTTAAATAATAATAAAAAAAAAATTCAATTTGAGACATGGGAATGTAGTTACAGCCACAACAAAAGTGTCTGAGACCTGGAACTTCTGCAAGAAGGAGTTGGATGGAAATTTTACATTACTGTCTTTATATTTTTTATATTTTGTATGAGCAATTTGCTGTCATGCTGAATTATACCTCTCCTCATTTTTAAAGGCAAGTTTGAGCCCAGAGATGGGAGATTTTTTTAAGGGTTGAGTTATAATCTCTCTGAAAATAATGATGTGTTAAGGAAATGCTGACAATCCCTTAACTTGAACAGTGTGATTGGTGCAGCTACAATAATATGAACTGTTTTTGAAATGTTCCTAGTAATCATTTTTCAATCATTATCTCTAAGTTAACATTAACATGTTAGAGATGTGTGGTAGGATTGTTCTTAAAAGGGAAAGGCTAAGAATGATTTCTTAATGTCTTTTAGCTAAGGTGTAAAAATCACAGTCTTTACCTCTTATTTTCATTAGACTTTTTGCTTTGCTTTGGTTTGCTTTTTGGGTGGGCTGTTATGGCAGAGCAGGGCAGTAAGGATATCTTACTGCAGGTCCCCAGACATGAGTTCAAGCCTTCCCCTGGCCTCATTCCCCATTGCTGTCCCAGCTTTGAAAGGGTAGCTATCTAGTCGGGTATCTAGTCACTCAGGCCCAGAAGTTAGACATCCAGACATGACCTTTAAATAATGACTCCAAGATAAACATGAGCCTTCAATGCCAGACCACAGCCAGCAAAGCCAACCGCACCTTATCGTATATCCAAAGATGCATCTTAACCCGGTCCAGAGAGGTGATACTCCCCCTCTATGCGACGTTGGTCCGGCCTCAATTGGAGAACTGTGTCCAGTTCTGGGCACCACCACTTTAAGAAGGATGTGGCATGCCTTGAGAGGGTTCAGAGGAGGGCCACTCGCTTGGTTGGAGGGCAACGGGCAGGCCCTGTGAGGAGAGGTTAAAGGACCTGAACCTGTTCAGCCTCTGCAAGCAGAGGCTGAAGGGAGATTTGGTGGTTGCCTACAAACTCATCAGGGGAGATCAGCAGCTAATAGGAAGGGCCCCATTCCCCTAGCAACACCTGGGGTGATGAGGAACAGTGGCCAGAAGCTGCTGGAGAATAGGTTCAGGTTAGATATTAGGAGTCACTGTTTCACTGTTAGGGTGGCTAGGATCTGGAACCAACTTCCTAGGGAAGTGGTCCTTGCTCCTACCTTGGTAAATTTGAAAAAGTTGGATGAACCCCTGTCTGGGGTTGTGTGATCCCAGTGTGTGCTTCTGCCAGTGACAAGGGGTCAGATTAGATAATCTGTTCAGGTCCCTTCTGACCCCAAACTACTATGAAACTATGACCTTAGCCATGTAATTCCCTTATGTTTTGTTGATTAAACATCTGGTCTTCCTTGCTCATGCTTGCCCACTGGTCCTCTCAGTTCAAGTGGACCTTATTTGTTACCCTGTTTGTAAGAGTAGGGTGTGAAGTGTGGTACCTTGGCCAAATATCAAGAGGTCATATTTTTTTCCAAGAGCTTGCCTGCACAGAAACATTAGTGCTTGGAAAATTTAAGCAGCATGTTGGTTATTCAGTACGAATTTCTGCATCTGCGGGTGCATCGGGCCACATTCTACTCTGCTTGTTAGATGTCTGTCCAAATGGACTTGGGTACTCAAGTGTGATCCTATTCTACCCTATTGGAGATCCTGAAAAACTACTAACACAGAAGTGAGTGGGGCCCCTTCCTCTTCCTCCTCCTCCTCTTCACTACTTCTTTATGACTTGATTTTTAAGGCTAAAATGACAGCACATAACAAAAATAACTCTTTCAGGGACTCAAACAGGGTGAAATAGGATTATATCAAGCAGGTGCCCAAGTCAGTTTACTAAGTAGAATAGGATCTGACCCTTACACTAAAGCAAGCTAGCTTACTCTGATTTTAAAATGGACACACACAGGCACTCTTCCTGTGCACTAATTGTTGTCTACATAGGGAGTTAGCACACAGCAGTTACTGCACAGTAAATTCTTGCTTTAATTTACTGCACATCAACTTACCGTGTAGCCAAGATGTAAGATTCCTCCTGTGTTCTCAACTGCATACAATTCTTTTTTACTACTTGTCCTATTCTGTCATGTTATGTAGCTCAATGCTCTCAAATTGCCTCTTTCTGCCCTTGAGGTGAATTCATTTCAATGGTGGGTGAAATTATTTTTATATAAACATCTTGCTTACCTCACAGGGGTTTTGTGAGGCTTAATTATTTTAGATTTGTAAAGCACTTTAATGCTAAGTAGCACAAACACAATTTAAAAACTGTACTTTAGACTATTGAGGCATGGGATAAATCATGAGGTTAAAGGCTTTTTCTGGTAGATGCCTTGTAGGAAATGTTTAAAAAAAAAAAGTATTAAAGAAATGCAAATTACATCTAAAACTTTGGAAATGTAAAGTTGATCAAGGAAAAGGTTTTATATCTGTCCAAAGTTAAAGTACATACCACAGCTACATTAAACTGTCAATACAGAACATGAAAATCCTTGGTTTGGGTCCCAATCCTGTAGATCCTTCTTGAATTTAACATTAGTATTGCTTTCATTTGCCCTAATGCCTTAAATTCCGTGTTTTAAAAATGATAACAAATAACATGGACACAAAATAATGTTAAAGCTTCGCTAAGCAACCAAATCATGTTTTAAGGGAGGTGGGGGAGGAAAGCAATATCAACAGTAATTTTAATTTGTTTTAGAAAATTGTTAGTAAAGATAACAGGAAAATAAGAAAATTAGTCTTGATGCAGTGCTTATTGTTGCGGGGGGAAATTTTTTGATAACTTGAAAAACAAAGTTCTCAATCAAATGGATGTTATAACTCCTAAAAGGAGATATTTACTGTCAAGCAAGAGAGAGAAGGTGGTCTTCAGAACTCAGTATTAAGAAACTGGATATCATGTAAGAGAAACTGAACAGGTTGAGGCCATGGCCTAATTCCAGGCTTTGAAAGATGTTCACTATTGTGGACTTCCTTGATGTTGGTGGCACTACTTGCAGAGTATCAAGTTAGGCACCTGTGGAAGTCTGGAGACTCATGCCCTCGCTGCAGGATGTGGTCATTCCTGTTTGGTCCCCCCCCCCCCTTTCTTTCTCCCTCCCCATAATAGTGAAGGAAGAAAATTGTTTAATCAGTCCTATGATTCTGGTGTTTTCCAAATGTAATAATCGTGAACACATTGATTTCAGTACATTGATAATTATGGTACTGGAACTCTTTCCTATTAACATTTCTGTCACATTTTTAATTATATTAAGCCTTGAAATGAATAAATGCTTTAAAATTGGAGTGCTCAACCTATGGCCTGCAAGCCAAATGATACCAACTGAGCCAAGGTTCCTCATGGACTGGGAAATTTGGTGGTGGGGGATAAGTGGCTATTAATACTGCCACCCTCCTTCCCACCAAATTCCTAAGCCCCACACAGGGGGTTAGAGCTGGACCACATTCCCTCCCTCTGCACAGCCAGATCAGGGCTGGGCCATGTCTGCTTTCTCCCTGTGAAGCTGGATGGGGCCAAGCTACCCCTGGTCCCCCTCCATGTGGTTGGATGTAGTCCAGCTGGGCTCAGCCCAGGCTCTGGATTGGAGGGGCTGCCAGATCCAGTCCACAGATGGATGAGGCACTGCCCTTCCAGCCCAATGCGGAAAAACATTGAGGTCCCCCTCCCCCCCCCCCCCCGAGACACACGCCCCATCCACCCACCCACCCACCTTGATATCTTAAGATGAGGTTTTGGAGGAAAGTGTGTATTTATGACATGAGCATATTAGCAACACTTGTATAATAATATAGACAATTATAATTAATATTAAAAAGATGATTTAGCACGTAAAGAAAGCAAGTAGTAGTTAGCATGGATTAAATTTCTTTCTCACCTTCATTCAAGCTTAAGGTCTAATCCACAGTCAATGTTCATATCAGTAATTCTGGGTGTGGACAGACGTGACACTTATTGTCTTAAATCTACTTCAACTGGAAGTGTCTAGACCAGGGGTGGGCAAAATATGACCCGAAGGCTGGATCTGGCCCACCCTGCACTTTCATATGGCCAGCAGCACCCTCCAACAAATTGTGCCTCCTCAGCCCTTCCACCCACAAGGGTGGGAGCAAGGTGCTCACGTGTACACCCCTACCAAACATACCCTGTTGCGCCTTGCTCCCACCCTCATGGGTGGAAAGGCCCAGCCTGGCCAGCAGGCACCTTCCAGGCAGGGCTGCTGCCGCCACTGCTGCAGCCTCCAGGGAACTGCTTGGCTTCTCCTGCCTCCAGGTTATTCTGGGCAGCAGGTAGGGAAGTGGTGGGGGTGGGAATGGTGCTGCAGCTGGGCAGGAACATGAAACCTGGGGTGGGGCTGGCAGCAGCAAGGAGCCTATACCTGGAGTGGGGCAGCATGTGGGTGTGAGGGACAGGGTGGGGGTGTGGGGGGAGTGTGTTCTTTAACAGTAGTGAAAACTCTGGAAGCCCCATAGCACCCAGACATAAGGAAGGGTCTAGGCAACAACTCCCCACCCCACAGATTTGGCAAGATGAATTCAACATTAGAAATGAAATAAAAAAACTGCAACTGTCAATAATTGACATTGGCCTAATGGTGTCCAGCCAGTCAGTCTTCCTTCCTTGTTCAGGGAATACTTGGGGAAACTGAGGCAGTCATCACTGGGAGGCATACTAAGCTGGGGATTCACTACCATCCTCGGGTGGTAGTTTGAACAGCTCAGTAATGCTTGAATGGTGACTCCTGTAATTGGAGCCCATGGCAGTGTACAGATCCTGGATTGTTCTGGGGCCAAAGTGCAGTCATTTCAGTATCCATGTCCATTGTCTCATGATGAATTGCAAAGAAGTCCATGGGATAGGAAATAGTAGCCGTTTATCTCCGGGCATTGCAAACTGGGTCTGGATGGTTGTCCTGGTATTGCATCATTGAATCAACAGCAGAAAAGTGGCAATGCATTCAGCTGTTCACTAAAACCCAATTAGAAGGGAGAGGTGTATGTGTCAATCCCAGAATATTTGTTTCAGGACAGGCAGAAAACCTCATCCAGGGACAAATACAATGTCAGTTCCTAGATGACATGCATACACCTCTAAACTGGGACAACTGTAAACTAGTTCCCAGTCAGTCATACTCTTGGAATGATTCAAGTGCTATATGTCTGTCTGCACCTTAATTCTTACATAGTCCATTGAGTTACCCCTGGGGTGCAGTGCATAAACGTCTCGGAACAAACACTGCTAGATAGTCTAAACCAAATTATTGCATTCTTTATGACGGAAACCCCTATGGAGGACCAAGGTCATAAACACACTCATTTGACTTATGTTTTTTCAAAACGCTTCAATTTTGAACCCAGGTCATTTAAAAAAATTCTTCCTGTCCCCAGTCATATCTACTTCTTCCTCCAAGTTTTTTGTCTAGGTGCTTTCTTCAATAAGTGCAGAAATGTATTGTCAGATTACCTTTTTATTTATTATTCTTAGTTTTATATAAGCCTCTACTCCATTATCATTTTTATTGAAAAATGCCTTAGTTTTTTGCCTATCTCCATTTACTTGGAACCCTCTTTATTTATTTGTCCAATTTCCTGACATCTGATCTTTTGACCCTTTTATAAAAATGTGATTATGGCTCCGATTTTATTTTCAACCACTGAACTCAGGGCCTTCCAGCTTTAAACTTATTTTCACCCTTGCAGTGTGTTGGGATTTTACTTACCTGTTTGTCCACTGCCTTCATGCTTAGAAAATTTTCAAGTTTTCTATGTTAAATCAAATCAACCTCAAGCAAGACCTTTATTTTTCTGAAATGTTGTTGAATTGAGTTCCCCTGATAACCTATATTTCAATACTTCATCCAAAATTTCTTGGAAAGAGCATTTTTGGAACATCCGTAGCCATTTATTGACTAACCTTCTTTTTTTTATTTATAGTGGTGCATTTTCAAGTCTCTGCTGCGTGGAAATAACAGGGGTTCCATCACTAGCTTTGCCATCTCATCATATGTATGACTAAATAACTCATGACTACACAATTAAAGATAACACATTCTACTATCTGTAAAGCTTTAAATTCCTCAGAGCATTTAGAAGAGAAATAAATAAAATCAAGTATTGGCCAAGCAAGAAAAAGAAATGGAACTGCCATATGAACTCATAGAATCACAGACAATTAGGGTTGAAAGGGACCTCCGGAGGTCATTTAGTCCAAACCCCTGATCAACTAGGATCAGCCCAGCAAAAGCTTTGTCTATCTGGGCCTTAAACCTCCAAGGATGGAGATTCCACCGCCTCTCCAGGTAACCTGTTCCAGGGTTTTACTGCCCTTCCAGTGAGAAAATTCTTTCTGGTATATAACCTGAACTTCCCTTGCTGCAGCAGGGGAGACCATTGCTCCTTGTTCTATCATCTGCAACCACTGAGAACAGTGTAGCTCCATCCTCTCTTTAATCCCACTTCAGGTACTTGAAGGCTGCTATTAAATCACCTCTTAGTCTCCTCTTCTCTACACGAACAGAGAATAATGTCTCATCAGCTGAGGAAAAGGGCTAAGTGTAGGGGAGGGTAAAGTCCTGCAGAACACCAGCCTATCAGATGCACCAATGCTTGAGAGAGTCTTTGGGAGGATGGACACTATCATGATATAGAGACATGGCAGGTGAGGAGAGAAGGATGAGGAAGAGGTCCCAGTGATTGTAAGTTGACAAAGGGAAGTGAGGGGACCCACACTCCTGCAGGCCCCAATTAAGCAAGGTCCTTAAGCATAGAAGAAATTCCGCTAAAAAAATTCCTTTAATTAGTCAGATGTTTCACTATTTTATTAAATTGGAGCCTTAAAACAGTTAAATGGTCCTCTTCCAAAGCTTATTGATGTCAACAAATACTACTAGGGATGGCTGGGAAGTTTAGACCACAATTTAAATGAGTGAGTTTTGATGTCTCACATATTGTGGTCTGTTTTTAAAATTGTTGTCCTTACCAAACTGAATTATTTTACTTCTTGCTTAGTTTTTGTGGTCTAATAAAACATGTCCAGAACTTTTACAAGTTGTATCTCAGTGCTCAAAAGAAGTGGCTAGGGAGGAGAAACAGCTTCAGTTAAAGGACAATTCTGTACAGCTGTGTAATAAATCCAACCCTAGAGTAGCCAAGTCACCCACTAGCTGCCACCGGGATCCCATTTTGCTCACTCTGTCTGGCCTCTCATGGTCCAACCCTGTGGTCTCTCATGCTACACCTTGGTATTATAACTGGATATGGAGGCTGCCCCTAGAGGGCAAAGGGTTTTCCTTCAGGTCTTAGGTCCCTGCCTGGAATGAGACCCACTTTACTCTGGCTGGGCCCCTCTGTCTGGGGTCCACTATCTCAGGTTTCTGGGCTCCTTCGCCGCAATCTTGCCCTTGGCGGGATCTGGGCTTGTGTTCTCAGTCTTTTCTGTCTTGCACTACAGTCTTTCAGCTGACAGCAGCATTTCCTCCCGTCCCACTTTTGAATGGTTTAGGACCTGGGGTGTCTTTGGCACCCTTTTCAGCTGCTCTCTCCATCCTTATACCTACAATTCAGTCCTTCCATTCATCTTCAAGACAGACAAAAAATACATGCATCTGCTCCCAAAAGAAAGATTCTTCACCTGGGTCAACATTGCACTACGGCACTGAACTACAACACAAGGCCCAAAATACTTATCTCTGCTGCCTGGTGGTGCAGGGGCTTCCTTGTTTCACAGTTGGTAGGGTCAGAAGGGACCTGAGCAAATCATCAAGTCTGACCCCATGCTATGGGCAGGAAAAAGTGCCGGGGTCAAATGACCCCGGCTAGGTGATTATCTAGCCTCCTGTTGAAGACCCCCCAGGGTAGGAGTGAGTACCGTTTTCCTTGGAAGTTGGTTCCAGATCCTAGCTGCCTTGACTGTGAAGTAGTGTCTTCTGATATCTAGCCCAAATCTACTCTTGGTCAACTTATGGCCATTATTCCTTGTTATACCCGGTAGTTTTTTGGGGGAACTGGGACTTTCCCATTGCCTGTTGGTTCCCCATGGCCAGTTTAAGATGGCCACCAGATCCCCCTCAGCCTTTTCTTGTAGAGACTGAACAGGTTCAGGTCCTGTAGCCTCTCCTCTTAGGGCCTGCCTTGTTGCCCCCTGATCATGCAAGTGGCCCTCCTCTGGACCCTTTCGATGCTGTCCACATCCCTCCTGAAGTACGGCGCCCAAAACTGAACACAGTGCTCCAGCTGCAGCCTGACCAATGTCACATAGAGGTGGAGAATCACCTCCTTGGTCCTGTTCATGATGCATCTGTGGATCCCTGACAAGGTGCAGTTAGCCTTCCTGACTGGGTCCTCACGTTGGCAGCCCATGTTCATCTTGGAATCAATAATGACTCCAAGATCCTTTTCTGACTCTCTGCTGACAAGAAGGGAGTTCCCTAGCTGTAAGTGTGCTGCTGGTTTTTCCTCCCTAGGTGCAGCACCTTGCACTTGTCGGTATTGAAACTGTTCTCAACTGCCCTCCCCTGTAACCTGTCCAGATCTAGTTGTAGCCTGTCCCTCCTTTCTAGTGTGCCCACATCTTAGTGTCATCCACAAATTTGAACAAGGTGCTTTTCACCCCTTCAACATCTTCATCAGCAATTTGGATGAACAGGGTGGTCCTGAGGACCGAGCCCTGGGGAACCCCACTGCCCATATCCCTCCAGGTCAAGAATGACCTGTCTACCACCACTCTCTGGGCATGGCCCTCCAGCCAATTTGCGACCCATCTCACTGTGTAGGCATTGATACCACAGTCACCTAATTTTTTTAATGAGACTGGGATGAGAGACAGTGTTGAAGGCCTTCCTAAATTCCAGAAAGACTGCATCCCCTGCAACACCTGCTTCCAAGAATTTTGTGACCTGGTCGTAGAAGGTGACCAGGTTGGTCTGACAGGGCCTGCCCCAATGAACTGCCCCTAAGCATAATCTCCCCTGCTGGTCCCCCGCAGATGTGCTCCTGGATAATTTTCTCAAAGAGCTTCCCCAGGATTAGTTTCATTTCATAGTTTTATAGTAGTTAGGGGTCAGAAGGGACCTAAATAGATCATCTAGTCTGACCCCCTAGCACTGGCCGGAGCACACGCTGGGATCACTCGACCCCAGAAAGGTGTTCATCCAACCTCTTTTTGAATTTACCCAAGTAGGAGTGAGGACCACTTCCCTAGGAAGTTGGTTCCAGATCCTAGCCACCCTAACCATGAAATAGTGCCTCCTAATCTCTAACCTGAACCTATTCTCCAGCAGCTTCTGGCCATTGTTCCTCGGATGTTCCAGCATCCTCTATCTCTATCTGGAATGCTGAAAGCAGACAGATGGAGATTGAGGATTGAGGTAAGACTAACGGACCTATAGTTTCCCGAGTCCTGCTTCCTCCCTTTTTTGAAGATTGGGACTACATTGGCTCTTTTCCAGTCCTCTGGCACCTCACCAGAGCACCATGAGTGCTCTTAAAGCTGTGCTACAATGACCTCTCCCAATTTCCTCAGCACTCTGGGGTGGAAATCATCAGGACCTGCTGATCTGAACACATCCAGTCCCACCAGAAGTTCCCTGACTAGGTCCTCACTGACCCTGGGCCTGGCTGAGCCTTCCCTGGGTCTGTCCAAGATCTTGATGGGGGGATGACCCAGTCCCTGCTCAGAAAAATGGAGGCAAAGAAATTGTTAAAGAAGTTAGCTTTGGTGTTTGGTATGACCACCAGATTTCCAAGTGTGTCCTACAGAAGCTCCACGTTACCCGGTGCCTTCCTTTTATTCCCTATGTATTTAAAAAAAGGACATTGTTATTTTTGATCCAAGTTGCTAGTCCCAGTTCCATCTCTGCTTTAGCCTTCTTAACGGCCCCCCTACAATCTTGGACAATAGAGGTATAATCCTCCTTGGTGATGACACCTTCCTTCCACTGGGTGTATGCCTGCTTTTTAGCTTTGAGATGTTCCTGGATGCTTTTGGTCAGCTATGGGGATTTTTGAGCACTCCTTGCCCCCTTTGATCTGTGTTGGGATTGTCACCCTTTGGGCTTGGAGGATCGTCTCCTTAAGGAATGACTACTCTTCATGGACTCCCAACTCCCCTCCCCTCTGGGACCTTTGCCTCCCAAACTGGTCTCCTTACCTCATTGAAATCCATCCTCCTGAAGTCCAGGGCTGCTGCCTTGTTGCAGGCGTTTGACACCCTGCTCTGGATGGTGAATTCCAGTAGGCAATGATTGCTATTGCCCAGGTGATCAAGCACCCACAGCCCCCTCACCAGGTTGTTGCCTGTGGCCTGGACCAGGTCCAACAAGGCATTTCCCCTGGTGGGACTGTGTACCTGCTGGGTTAGATGGAGGTCCTGTAACTCAGCTAGGAACCTACATGAGTGGTCAGACCTGGCTAACTGCTTTTCCCAACAGATGTCTGGATAGTTTAGGTCACCCATGATGACCACGTCCCTTGACTTAACTGCCTCCATAAACTGACCCAAGAATTCCTGGTGCAGCTCTTCCCCCCTGGTTGGGTGGTCTGTAGTAGAGCCCCACCATTAAGCCTCTATCCCCTCAACCCCCTTGTATTATGACCCAGAGCACTTCAGTGTGCCCCTCCTCTGACCCAGTGCTGTTTTCTGAGGATGCGCATTGCTCTTTGACATAGAGCGTCACACCTCCACCTTTTTTCCCCATTCTATCCTGCCTGTACAGGCTATTACCCTTTTATGTTTATTACCCAGTCATGCATTGGATCCCACCAAGCTTCAGTGAGCCCCACTACGTCTGGTTTTGTGTTAGCAAGCAGGAGGGCAAGTTCTTCCTCCTTGTTCCCCATACTATGAGCATTAGTGTAGAGGCATTTGAGGCCTCATGAGGGTGTATGCACTGCCCCCCTAATCCCAGGACTATCCAGACCCTAGTGTCTTACCTGGGTACTTCTTGTGCTCATCGCCTGCCTTGACCAGGCTGTTCTTGTGGATGTCATTTTGTTCGTGTTCTGTGGCTCCCTCCATCCTCATCCTCCCATTCCCCTGACAAGACTAGTTTAAAGCTCGTTGGAGGAGATCAGGCAACCTGAAACAGAACACATGCTTACCTTTGGGGAAGAGGAGAAGCCCATCCCACCCAAGCGTGTCTCTTGTTCTGAAGTATGGGTCACGGTCCAAAAAGCCAAAGCCTGCCTTGAGACACCATTTCCAAAGCCAGAAGTTGACCTCCCTGATGCAGGTCTCATGGCATTATCCATGTCTGCTCGCTGGAAGGACAAATGAGAAGACAACCTGTGCCCGTTTCTTTCAGCTTGCCCCCCAGAGCTTGGTAGCCCTTCATCAGATGATCTGGGCTGCTGCTGGCCGCATTAGTGCCCGCATGGATTAGGACCATGGGGTGGTAATCAGTGGGCCAGATAATGGCCAGGATCATCTCTTTCACATCCTGAATCCGCACTCTGGGCAGACGGGAGACCTCATGTGATGGGATCCTAGCAACAGAGGGTCCCATCTGTCGATATTTATGAAGTCGCCTATGATGAGCACCCGTTGTCTCGTCTTCTGGGTCAGCTTGCCTCCTGCAGCCTGTTCTGTGCATGGAGTGGTCTCCTCTCCAGAGGTTTCCTCCTTTCCTCCCTCCTCCTCTAATGTCAACAGGGCCTCACCTGTCCCAGCTGGACTGCAGAAGCTGATACTGCACCACCATGAGCAGCCTCGGCTCTGGAGGGAACCTTCTGCCATTCAGCCGTGGAGGGCGCCTTCTGGGGTTCTTCTCCCTTTGGTGCATGGCCCTGCAGGGAAAGGAAATACCCGTCAACTTCAGCCTCTGCTTCTCTGATCCCCCTCAGCCTGCTAACCTCCTCCTGGAGCTCCTTCACTTGCCCCCCAAGACCCTAAGATGGGCACCTGTGGGACAGGTGTGGGAGCCCCCAATCTCTGCCCCCCCTGGCCCCACCGTCATCCCCTGCAGGCCAGGGGCAGGGTGATGCCAGCTTCCCCATGGATTCTGTCTTGGTGGAGGCATTAGAGAAGTCCCAGTTATGTGGTGAGGGCCCTAGCGGCACTCTGTGTTGATACCATTTTTTTGGTGTGGTGCCTTTGCTTTTCCCTTGCTGAAGATTTCCTCCTGGCCCCTTCTGTTTGCCCGCCTGTGCGAACGCCAGCACAAATGTCAGCACGCCCTCATATAGAGCGTGGCTCGGGAGCGTGGTTCCCTGCCAGCTCAACTAAAGGGGACCTGGGGGGCTTCCCCTCCAGATCCACCCCTACTGAGCTGGCTCCTCTCCCTACTTACCTTAGGGAGATCAGTTGCTGCTGCCCCCACTGCTGCCTCTGTTGCCACTACCCCCGCCTCCACTCAGGTAAGGGAGGCGCACGTGCAAGTGGGGCCCCATGTGTGCCCAGTCAGCCCCTCTCCTTGCTGCCTTTAGCCCCAACTGCTTGGAGTTGGGACAAACCAGTTTTTAAATGCTGCAGTTTGAAATTCCTGTGACTGTCCTGCAGCTAATCGGGTGCTCCAGGCTACCCGGAAGTGCCTGCCAGCTGCCCCTGCCCCCTATGTTCCCTCCCGCAGGGGGAGATCCCTAAGCTCCTCAAGGGACAGCCTCCGGGGTTACTCGCCACACCGTGGGGGGACAGTCAAGCTCCCTATTCTGGAGCCCTTCCTCTTTGGCCAGACTTATCTCCCAGGAGCTCTACTCAATGCATCATGCAGAGCCACACTGTCTCCCTTGCCTCAATCCCTGGATTTATATGCCTGAGCCCCATCCCTACTGGTTATGTAGCTCCTTAGCCACACTCAGGGGTTTCTGCTTTGTCTGATAACTGACCTGTGCTCCTCTGCTATAGAGTCACTTAGCTGGTTTGGCCTGCTGCACTCTCTACTTCAGGTGATAGATCCCTGTGGCTCCCTGTCACAGGCAGCAAAAGATGCTTAATATATCTTTTTATTTAATGTTCTCAGTGCACTAAATGTCAAGGCATGATTTACACATGTTATTACATATGTGCATGCCACTGCATGACTTTTGAACCCAGGTATATCCATAGTACCAAGATGCAGAATTGTTACCATTTTCTGCTGCTGAAAGAATCTCAAAGCAGTGTTGTAAATGTCCTTATGTTCCACTTGTCTAATAAAAAGAAAACAATGCAACAGATATTCCCTTATTTCCATATTCACTACCTGTGTAACATGATTTCTGAAATATACTTTATCTATTTCAGTGGCATCTAGGCATCTTCTACTACCTGAGACAGCATTGTTCCATTCTGCCATTTTCCCTTGGGATTACACCACGTTTCTTTCCTCTTTGTTCAAAAACATGTTTGGTTATTGGTTTGGGATCGTTATTGCTATTACCCTTTTTTGGTCAAACAGACTAGGTAAACAAAGAGTAAGTATATTACTTTATCAAAGCTGTTGCAAACATTTTTAGTTTTGTCAAGTTTTCAAGTAGAAGGTGGAATCTGGAGGTTTGTTGGTTTTTTTTTTTTTTGGTTTTTTTTTTGGTGCAACCCAGTTTACGTGTACAAAGGTATTACACAAAATGCTATTTCTGTGAACATACTAGAAGCAGCAGAGAGATTTGCTGCTCAGAAAACAAAATCTGTATTTCCAATAAATACACATACTCTGCCCAAAGGGAAACTTCCTTTTGATTTCCTCCCAGGGCCATGCATATGATTGTGCTTGTTTTCTGCTGGGTTTTTTCTTTGCTTTCTCCATCAGTCTACACAGCTGTGACCAATCGCAGTTAAATGTGCAGTCAGTCAATGTAACCTCTTGGCCCACATGCCTTAACTTTTGCTCAGCACTTCCAGGCAGAATGAAAGATGCTTCTGAATGAAATGTGCTCGGTACATCAATCAATTAAGAGTTGGTGATTGATGGCAGCCTTTAGTACCCTTCCATCATTACATTCTTCTTATTTATTTGAACTATGGTACTGCCTAGAGCCAACAGCTAAGATTAGGTGCTAGTTATGGCAGATGCTATGGAAACATAGAATAAAAAATAGTTCCTGCCTAAAGAACTTCAGGTCTAAACAGTCTAGGTAAACAAAGGGTAAGTATATTAGAGACATTAGCATACATGCAGAATGAACAGCGTGATGGTTTTCAAACATTTGGTAGGTTGTTGTTGTTGTTGTTTTCAATTCGGGCTAGTGTTTGGTCAAGTTGTGAGTATTATCACCAAAACAGAATAAATGGATATATTTAAACAAATGCTGAACAAAGATAGTTGGAACTCTCTCTTCTTCTCATCCCAGTTTGAGGTATTTGTGTATTTGAACTCAGAATTTTGACCAAGGGAATTTTACCTTTCTCCACACTAAAAATATATCTACTTAACTTAAACGCTAGATCTAAACACCTATCCATGAATATCTCTTTGTTCTAAATACAATTAACGAACCAGATGCCCCAGAGTATTCTTGTTCATAATGAAAAACCATATTGAAAATCAGTAGCAAATTTGGGGCTATAGTGCAGAGGTGTGGGCAATTATTTTGGCTGGAGGTCCACTTAATGAGTTTTGGTGAGCTGTCAAGGGCTGCAAGGGTAGCCCTGCCCCTTGAAAGGTGCCTCCCCACCTGGTCACCATCTTGGGACTGGAAGTCCCACCTCTAACTCTTAACTTTTGCCACCAGAAGTCCCTCTCTGCGCCCATGGAGGTATTCCTTTTGTGAGGGTGCTATCTTAGAACCAGAAATAAACCAAATAATATACTAAAAATAAAACATCTACTATAACGTATTTTAATTTTATTTCAAAATTATTTTTCCTGATTTAATGTTTGTGTAGCATGTATAGAGACAATTGCATAATAGCTCAAAATAAAGTCATACACTTGTATATTGTGTGTGTGTGGGAGGGGAGGCTGGGTGCGAGTGTCACTGTGTGTGGGTGCGTGCTGCCCCAGCAGGAATTGGTGGGGCTTGGTCCCATCACCTGGTAAATTGGATCCAGCCCACTGGCTATATTTTGCCCTCCCCTGATTATAAATGTGTGTATGTGTGCAAGCAATATTCCATTTTTGCTTTAAGGTGTCATCTGGACTTCAGAGACTTAGATTAAGTTTAGACTATCCTAGCATCAGAGCAGAAAAAAATCTTATGGAAACTTCTAAGTTTCTACAAGCATGTCTACAAGTGTTAGGGTTACATAATAGTGTTTTCTTTAATCCACTGCCAAATTTCTTCTTTGAATTTAACTTTTCTTATCTGGATGAGTTAATTATTTTATTCTATTTTTGTTGAAAAGCACCCACTTCATAGACCGGCTCTGGTAAACTCCTGGTTACTCAGGAAAAAACTTTTGTTTGTGGGGAATAGAAAGTGACATCCTTAAGTCCTATTAACAGCCACTGCAGTTGTGTGTGTCACTTGCTGTGAACCTGAATGAAAGTTTAGCTGTCCATGACAAGCTGCGTGTTCTCTGTACAGATGGTTCTTTGCTGTTGAATAACTCTCCACAATTGCACCTGGAATGAGGAAATATGCTTTCCATGTTCACCAAACTTGAGACTTAGTTTTTGCTGCTTTTATTTCACGGTCAAAATATGTGACCCAGCTGTATTCCACACATCACCTTAGATCCTGCCCGTGTGGGGGACATGCTTAACTTTAATCATGGAAGTAGTTTTATTGATTTTAAAGGAGCAACCCATAGCCCCTCATAAAGTTATGTGAGATCTTTAAATGTTTATGGTGTCCAAATGTTTAAAATATCTTCCAGTGACCCATTTGACCTCCACTTTCCAAACTTGTACCATAAGTTGCTCCCAGGAAACCCAGCTGCAAAGGGATACCTGGTTACTGAGACTGGAGAGTGAAAGGGAGTTGGAGGTGATGCTGACCCCATCATTCCCTTCTGCGTTGCTAACTATGGAACCTGATGTGTCTTAATTGCACCTGCGACAGAGGGCTACTAGGTTCAAGTGGATGCTTTGTTACAACTCAGTCCCCACTCACCGAATGGTAAAACTGAATGTAGGAGACTGAGGGTAATCAGAATTCTGAAAGCCCACTCCCTTAAGAAAAATCAATATATAAAGCAAAGGAGGCAACCAGTGAAGCAGCGTTTCCTATTAGATGGGTCAGTAGACATGAAGCAAGAAGATAGCTATTTCTATCATGCTGCTGACCTGCCATAGACCTGCTGTGTGACCTTGAACAAATCGCATCAATTCCATATCTCCATTTTGCCCCTCAGCCCTTTTTTTCCCCCCTGGCTTATCTGTTTAGATGCTAAACTCAGGGAGACTCTCTTACTCTGTATTATAATACTTTGTACAGCAAAGCCCCAATCCTAATGAGAGCCCTAGGCACTACTGTAATACAAGTAATGGCTTGGTAACAAGAGGCTGGTTGAGACGCTCTCACATACCTACAAGGCACTCTTTAACAATTATCCTTGTTGAAATAAAATATATGCTGTGGGTTCATCTTGCAGTTTCCTGGTTTTCCTTAAATTAACAGAACTTCCACCTATTTATAGAAGTTTAAAATAGCCTTACCTGTTTATACAGGGAGGGATAGTGTAGGAGTAATTCAGCAAACTTACTGGTGAAAGGGAAAAACGAGCAGAAGCTTGTCTTGTTTTAGGATTATATCATCTCATGAAGAAAAGCAAGCACATGGAAAACATCATATTTAGCATGGCTGTGTAGGCAGAAGTGTTTACCTGTCCTGAGTCTCACCCAGCATACAAATTTCCCCCTCTGTCATGAATTGGCTCCTGTTCACCGTTTTGCCATCCAGTTATGTAATTGCTTCTAGCTATCAGTGGCTTGCATTCCCAAGTTGAGGGAGCTATTCTCAAGAAACAACCAGAGGCTACTTGGTCAAATTTTACTTTTTTTTTTTTCTTTTTTCTTGTTTGTGAGCAGCTGATGACAGTCTTAATTTAACTGAGACAATGAGGCATTCGTCTTTTGGCTTGCTTACATTATTGTACCACCTGTTTTATGTGATAATGAGGAATTTACATTACAATATCACAAAGTTCTGACATGACAGTGCAATCTTAAGGGGCATAGTGACATGATACCATGACACTTTGTCAAAGGGAGCATGTGCATCGTTAGGCCGCTCTAGTTTGAGCCTAGAGCAAGTTAAAATGTATTTGGTTTCCTGTACGTAAATGAAAGAGCTGCAGATCTATGATTGGCATTTACTTTAACCTCACCAATTGGAGTTGATCGAATGAGTCAAAAGTGATTTGTGAATAAATGTGTCAAGCTGATGTGCTCATTATTGTGGTTATGTGGTATCAAGAAGCACAGAAAGTGTAATGGCAAATGGTAGCATGGCACAGAAATGTTGCTTCCCCTTCAGCAGCTATACCCTACTGTCTATAAAGGTCAGAGTAGTTTAGCTTGTTATTTACATTATTTAACCATATGCAAAAGGCCAGAGAGCAAGCAAAAGTGGCCATCCTAACCCTTGTTATTTTTGTCCTACTTCAAGTACTGCTTAGTGGGACAAATTCCAATCCAATTGAGAGCTAAAGTTTATACCCTCAGATAGTGGAAGGATTTGGGGGGGGGGGGGGGGGGGGGGGGCTGGGGGGGGGGCGGGGGCCAAACCCTTCAACTAACCAAAGTTATAAAATTAATCAATCTATTGTTTTGCAAATTCTACCAAAAAGAAGTAACTTATCAATCAAAAAAAAACATCATTTTCTTATGTCAAATCATCATTTACAATTTGC
>JAGPOW010003316.1:7132533-7158691 GCA_030014935.1 Caiman crocodilus | reverse complement strand
GGTTATTGGTAAAAATTCCAAACCAATTGCTCCCAAAAGTTTAAACCCACCTTTCGTGGACGTTTTTCCCCCCCCCCCCCCCCCAAAAAAAAAAAAAAGCAACTTTACCTCTGGCAGATTCATGTGGCTGAGCTGCACACATCTATTGTTTATGAAGACAACTTTAGTCTCTGGATTAGTGGGTAAAATTTACAGCATATGTAACAACTTGCTGCTCAGGAGTGAACTGGGAAGCAGGCTTATTGCACCTTATTGCACATCTTATCAGCTGCAGCTATCCATTATGGTTCATAAAAAGAGTGCATCAATAACATCTTAAAATCCCAGCTGATAAACAAAAGAGAGAAAATTCGACATTCGTACAATTACGTCACCTTATTTACCAGGGGCCTCTGAACAAATGCAGTGTGTTTTGACTCCCTCCCCCCATAATATAAGTTTTGTTTTACAGTCTGAATATATTCTCAGAATATTATTGCCCCTCTGAGCAGCCCATGCCTTGTAATGTAATGTTATGTGCTATTGTGGCTCAGTTTGTCAATGGAAGTGAAAACACATCGCATCAGAGGTTAAGAGAAGCACAGAATATCTCATTCTGCTGTCACTGAGCATATCAGAACTTACTCTGAAAGCAGTTGGACAACTGAATCTAGAGAATATTGACATGCTGAAACTGTTGTGGTGCTAAGCTAGAAAAGCAGCTACAAAGAAAAACGCTAAAAAGAATCTTTGCAAATAAGTAAATCCTGTCATTCTGGATACCCTAACTAGTACAGAGGAAGTCTTTGTATCCTTTGAGTCTCTTTTGAATATTGTTTTTATAACTCAGTTTTTCAATTGAAAGCTATTCCTACTTGTGTTGTGATTATTTCTTTCTTGTTAAGCTGAACCCAGTTGTTACCAACATTCATGCGTTATCTTTATGCACAGTCTACATTTGTGGATGAAAATGAACACAAACCAACTTTCATTTGTGTGTTAAGTAGAATTTGTAACTGTTTTTTCACATAGTTTTCAAATCTCTGGACATTTTAAGAGGTAACAATTCCCTTGTTTACCATGGAAAACAACACTTGCTTCTTCTACAGTAATTCTAATAATACTTTGCATTGTTATACCACTTTTTATCAAAGGATGTAAACACTTTGTATGAATAATCTTTGTAGCACTCCTATGAGATTGAAGAAAGCAGGAGCTAAAATTTTGAGTTTTTCTTCTGTTTGGCCAATGACTCTAAGAATTATGTGGGGTAATATATTTAATTGCCATGATCCTTAGGATACCCATTTATGAAATTGATATATTATTGCTGCCACAGTACATATGGGGCCATATCCTCGACCAATTTATATTTCTATAGCTACCTTAATTTCCGAGGAGCTAGACAGATTTACATAGGATGAAAATAGAAATTGTCAAAGTGGCCATGCAGTAAGCACACTATTCTGCATATAGAAGATTGATATAGAAGGAAATGCTGAAGATGTTCTGAAATTTGAAGGCTATCTCCCTTACAGTTATTTCCTCAGCGGTCAGGACTAATGAGTGCATCTACTGAAGCCCAGTGAAGTATGGGTGGTTGCCGTGCCTTGCGCACAGTTAGATTTCGCCACTACATTGCCATAGTGGTATGCTGTATGGGGGGGAGTGCACCATTAGGCTATGTATCTGCTGATCGTGTGCAGACCCATGTGATTGCTACATTGCCATAGCACACCATATGGCAATGTAGCACGTTGCTGTAGAGCAACGTGTAGTCGTGCCCAATATGTCACAGAATTCTGAGATGAGAACATTCCGTTCTGAAATAAAACCTCTCTCAAAAATGTATAGGTAGGCTTACTATTAGTTATAGATATATTAGTTTGTTTATGTCTATCTATCTATCTAGATATACTTAAAGAGGGAAAAAGGGGGAGCGGTGGAACACAACTGCACTCATTGACATTGATTTGTTTTTGTCTTGCCCTAATATGTGAGTTCATTTCATGATAAAGTTGATCAACAGGGGAGTCCCCCTTTTTCTCGCATCAATTCTTATTGCCTATTGTTTTGAATCATTATTTATAGAAATGTGTGATACTAAAATTACTTTTTAAAAACACGGTGGCTTTGATAATATAGCAAAGTAAAATACTCTTTACATTCACAACAGGAGCTGTGCTGGGGCCTCATTGCCCACTCGACTCGCGTACAGTTGGTTGTTTCTAAATGCACTAAAATCCTTTCCCAGCCCCAAACACCTTATTAGGAAAACATGAAGGCACTAATGGTGTTTTTTAGCATTATCATGCAGCAAGTAATCTACCAAACCAGTAAAAGGTTCAGAATACTTTTCAGGATCCATTTAAGTACATTTCAATTCTAGACTTAGTATTGGTTGAGATCAGACTTAAAAAATTTAGTAACTGAAATAAATGGCTTGTTTTACAAGCAGATATCATACCAGAGGGTCCAGGAGAATAGATGGCGCACCTGGACTAGTAAATGAGTTTGACAGTTTTGCAAGACTGGCATAGACAGCTGCCAGACACAGAAATGTAATGATGTGGAAGATCTGAACAGCCCATTACAGTACATTAAATAAATAAATAAATAAATAAATCGGAAATAACTAAATAAAATGTAATAAGCAGGATATAGTTATTACATGGGGAACCTTCCCAGGAGAATTTCCACCTTTCTCCACTGACACTTTCAAACTAGGATTTTCCCTTAGTTTAAGATGAAATCTTGTTCATTGGACAGTAGGAGAGGGTGCCTCATTAGAAAATAATAGCTAGGATTGAGGCTCAAATGTTACTTTAAAGGAGGAAATGGCTGTTAAATCCTGTTCAGACACTTTTGCCCTAACCTCCTGGCATCTCCTCTCCCTCCCTTTTCTAGATTTACACACAACCTGGACTTCAAATCATCATATCCCAAATCTGTTAGCTAATGTTTAGTTTCGAATTTGACAAGTCCTTTGGTAGAGCAGTAGACTGCAATATCAGGTTCATTCTGAAGCTCTAGAGCAGCAAATTACTGCTTCCCTCCTACAACAGAGCTATCCCTTTCTGTAAGAGTCTGGGCAGATGTTACATTTGATGGGATATATTTAATTCTGAGGTCTACATTGGAACATTGGCTTAATCCTCATGTTATAGGGCCAGCTTCTGGTGTAAATCAATCGGTGCATGCTCGCTAAACCCAATGGAACTCAAAAGATTTATGTTGGATGAAAATCTGGCCTCTGGTTCCTGAAGTATTGAGGAGAGGAGAGGGGCAGGACTGAATGAGATAGAAAGGAAGGGGCTTTACATTTTCCATTCCTCCCCTACCCGTTCAGCCCCAGCCTGATTCATCAACCATGCATACTCTTAACTAAGGATGCCTATATTATGTCATGATTTTTAAAAAGTAGCAAAAAATATATTTTTTTCAAATAGTAAGAAAAAAATAAGCTTATCAGTTTCCTCACATTTCCACATTCACTCAGCATAATGTTATTATAATAGAAAGATACATTTTATAACATACTCATCCAGATTATTTAAAATAGGTTTAAGTATATGCATTAATTATTTCTAGGGAATATCCCTCAGCATCACAGCAGGAAGTAAAACAGGGTGTGGATTAAGGTTGCAAGTTAATAGTATACTTAGGTAGGGAAACCATTCCTAATAGCGTAAGTGTATAAAGGGTGGGACTTTGGGAAGCTCTCTATGCTGGCCTTCCTCTGCCTCACGTGCTTACTACAAAGATACCTGATGATCTGGATAGCAGTAGCACAGTTGGGAGATGTAGCAACCGCTCATTCGTTCAAACATGATGTTTTCTACAAAGAAAAATATTTTACTGAAGCTATTGAACATGTACTTCTCCAAGTAGATTGTAGACTAAAAGTCAGTATTGCCTAGTATACCCTATAGCAGTGGTGTTCAACCTATGGTCCATGGACCCTTAGAGTTCCACAGACTAGACCATGAAAGATTACTATGATCAATCAAAAGTAAGCGTATGAATGACCGTGGGAAATTTTGGTTAAATAATGTGAGGACCAAGTACAGCAACTTGCCAGTGTCACCTTTTAGCAAAGGAGTTGGCTATTTAGCTTTTACTGAACCAACTTGATGGATAATGAATTTGAATCTAGCTGCTTCAGAGGGTCACTCTGAGGATAGCAGAAATGAAGTTACCATTGTATGGATATTGAGAGTCCCTACTGCCTACATAATGGAGCTGTGATTCATCACCAGTGTGATATTTTGGGTTTCATCTATGCACAAGCTGTTAGTTCTACAATGCTTTGAGATTGCTACTGCTGGGGAACCAGTGAGGCAGCATTAATTTTCAGCATAGAGGGAAGCAAGCAGTTATTTCACCTTTCTGCCAGTAGTGACAGCAGTTAGATTTACGGAGAAAAGAAAATGCATGTGAAAGACAAACACTTCTATATGAATGAGTTAAATAAGGTCATAAAAATTCAAGTGTGGATCCCTAATAAGGCTAATATGTGCTATTTTGGTAGCACACAAATATGCTTAAAGTTGATTTTACCATGGGAATTTTCTAGCTTCTCACCATCTTTTGCTATCTTTCCTCATGGACTTAGAACAAGATGTGCAAGAGCAGCCCCCGGGAGAAAAGCAGCAGACCAGAGCACTGTTTCATGCTTGACCCTCAGCTGAGAAACTCCCTTGAGGGATACTAGAGAATAGTATGGTTTATGGCCGCCACAATCCTGCTCTAAATGATGCCATGAGCCAGACCAGCACCTTTCAGCTATAGTTATAGGAATCTGCTAAGCTATGTGATTTAGAGATTCTGGTGCAGCTGGAGGTCTTGCCTGAAAGTATACAATATCATAATTGCACAGTTTAACCTTTGTAATCCTTTCCAAGTTAAATTTGCAAAGTCTAAAGAAATGTGGCTCAGTGCATTGCAGTACAGCATTGCATGCAGATTCTTACAGCTGCCTGTTTGCACTTTGATTGCATTTAAGAGAGCTAAGCTAGCTTGTCATTTACCTGTGTATAAATAAAGATTTGTCACTATTGATGAAGGTCTTAAATTTCTGGTGCCTTATTGTCCCTTTAATGATGGAGATCAAAAGTAGACAGGGCATATTTTATCAGAGAATGTTATTAGCCTTTCTATTAAGGATGCAATCATAATCTTAGGCTTACAAAAACATTTAACTAAATCTTAATAAGGTTAATTACAAAACTAGAAGCTGAGACATATCTGTTGAACTAGATTTTGTTTCAATACTCTATGTACAAGAACACTGCTATGTGATAGTTTCCAAGAGGTAAACAAGGTCACAATTTGTCCTTTTTTTTTTTTTTGATTTAACAGAAAATTAATGATAAAAGAGCAAGAGAAGAGGGGGGAATAGGAGGAGAAGGAAGGAAATCCACTAATGGGCAGGTTTTTTTCCGGATGTGAATGAGGTTTATAATGTATAGTCAGCATCATTACATTACTGAAAGTATGAGTTAAGGAAGTCTAAAAGCATGAGTTAAGGAAGCTATCTATAGTAAGTAGCATCTGGTAAAGATAAATATATATGTATGCATGAAGTCAGTGGGGTTTTTTTGTGGATGCAGTCATCTGCCTGTGTGCATCATGTTGCAGAATGGTCAAAATGGCCATAATTTAAAGGTATTTAGGATCCATAAGGAGGCAGCTTGGTTCTTATGGGATCCTGTCAAAGGCCTATGTGCCTGATTCCTACTTTTTAAATTGTTTTTGTAACGAAAATAAATGGGAAAGGCCCTTCAGATTTTCTGGTTGACTGTTTCGTTAGTGGATTGTTACATGTATTATTTGATGGTATCTTATAGAAATTCTCTTTTTAGTTAATGCTTAGGGCTGACATTAGTTACGCCCTTGCACAGGAAAAAGAGCCCTTTAGTGCTATGCAAAATCCCATTTCCATTTGCTGGAGATCAGGTTATAGTTCTTTTATCAAAATGAAAAACTACATTCGCACTTCTTTAATAATATACGGATTGGAATTCACTGTTGGATAGTCAACTATCAAAGGCTATATTCTAGAATATCATGCGTTAAGATTGGGAAGATGACTTCAAAAACCGAACTGAATAGAGAAAGTACTTTTGCCTACTGTCTACTGAACTGTGTTGTAAGTTGTTGTATAATTATGCTGAAAAAGATTCTTATACCTCAAACCATATGGCTCACTTAACCATCAGATTCACAAAAGGCATTCAGTTGAAACTTTATATACTTGATATAAACTTTCTTCAGTTCTTGTTGAACACCTCCCTAGTATAAACTAAAAGACTTGGGAATTACTGAGGTGGAATACATACAGGGACCTGTCAGCCTTAAGGTAGTTTTCTGCTTGCACAGTAAGTCTTCAATTTTAGTAGTCGATAAGAATAAAGAAGATATTGTTAAGCCTTGAATATTATTTTTGGAATGAAACCAAAAGCAATGGACCCAGCAGCAGACACGCAAGCAGGAAAATCATCTAATGCGGCTGTTGATAACTTATGGAGATATTTCTTAAATTAGATCATTTTAAAGACATCCACAATTAAGTGCAGGTTTCTGAGTGGCTGAGAAAACTGGATTAATAAATTGCTGTGTTATCTGAGAATGTAAGAATCTTCAATGGTGGCACAAGTGAACTGTGAAGCATCTTTACTATATTCCCTGAATTTGGTTGGTGAGGACTGTTGAAATGTCTTTGCGAAGGTTAAGAGATAATTAACTACAAATTGAATTATAAGTGAACAAGCTAGGCTAATGTAAGAGCCAGCTCAAACTTCACCAAGAGTTGAGATAAACTTGAGAGCTGACAAAACGCTGCAACTTTTCTGAATAAATATGGGAAGTTTAGTTCACCATTCAGAGTGGAGACGGCCAAACTGGGCTCAGTTCACTAACTGATGTTTTTGTGGCATTTGTCTTGGTCCAAGCCACCTTCTCTAAGTCCTACTCAAGGACGTTCCTAAGCACAGTACAATGCAGTAAATTAGCACTGAGGATACAAATCACTGGGGTAAAGGCTGCACTGGAGAAAAATGATCACAGCCTGTGGCCCAACCATAGGTGAAGAAAGTACTGCATGCCAGAGATGAAGTATTCAGAAATGCAGGAGTAAGTAGGACCTTAAGATTTCAAAGTATGTTGACAAAAGCTACTTAATAGAATTTATAAGACCACTAACCTCATCCATGCATTCAAATTTCCTTACAATCTCTCCCCCTGATTTTTTTTTTTTTTTCCCCCCCCCAGTCTCTCCTCCACCTGCAACATTGTAGGAGAGCGCTGAGACTGTAGGGACTCAATTTGACAAGAGTGATACCTGCCTTGGAGACAAGTTTTGTCTCCAAGTTGCAAAGGAAACCACTCTGCTATTTTCTTTTATGGCTAAGTAGGAGGTGTGTCAAAATGGAACCATTTTTCATGCCATAAGTCAGTAGCGATGCCATTTTAGACAAGATTCTGAAAGCAAGTCACTGTGCACTCAGTGTTAACTCCAGCAGCATTGTAGGGTAAAGTCACGTTACTTAAGAACTTCATTTCAGTGGAATTGTTAACTGCAGATCACAATGCCAACTATCCAGGTCTGATCCAGACTAGGAAAAGCAAAAGGCATGCAGGAAAGCAAAATGTGTAGGGAGGTGACCCCATACTATGTTAGAAGAACCTTGATATTGTAGCTGAGCAACCAGGCAGTTTTTGCTGCTTTTAAGAAGCCTGTCGTCGCAGAGGGCAGGAGGTTGTCAGATTGGGGATATTTGGAGCTGCATCAGCAACAGAGGGTGGATCAGCTGCTATGTACCACGTGAAAGACATTAATTATTTCTCTCATTTCATTTAATCTTAATAGCAACTGAATCCAAAACAGAGCTTGATTGGGAATAGTTGAACTGCATAGATGCTGTGTTATGCCATTTGTTGCATTATTACCATCTCTTTCATTGGAGCAATTGCAGTAAGATTGAACTGTAAGAAGGGAAGAACACACGCAATCCTGGCTTATTGCCAGACTCTGTTCCAAGCCTGAGCTTCTCAGCTATTTACCCTCCAGCTCCCTGATAGGAAAAGAGTCAAGGAACATATGTTTTACCATTTCTAATTTTAGACAAAGCGGGGGGGGGAAGCTCAGTCCCCAAATAGAAGTGCCCCACCACTATATGCATACATGCATATTTGTGTGTGCATGTGTGTGATGTGCATGTACATGTATGCTCAGGTTCTGCATCTGCAAGCTAGTTGAGCAACTATTAGAGCTGGAGAGCACTGAAGCTGTGCTTTTCCCACTTCCATAATTTTAAGGTTTATGTTTTAAGGTATATTTTTCTATTTTATTAAGAAAGAAGATTAGAATTGCATTTTTAAGGTTATGGAGGTTTGCTGCTTGTAAAGGGAGATGGCACCTCATTTTTGTGTCTAGTGGCAAGCCCCCCGCTCCCAAAAAAACCCAAAACAAAACTGTTTTCATCAGCAAAAAGATAAGGCAACTCTCTCTCCTCACAATAGAAACAATATTTCCCAGGCTGCCCTTCAATGATCCATGCCAGCACACCATTGCTGCTGTGCCTTTCCTCTGTCAGAGCTGGAGATGAGGGGAGGTGGGGACAGGAGAGTGAGGCATGCCCTCTTCCCTCTGTACTCAAGGCAGTGCCTAGGACTCATGCCCTCTCATGCACACATCCTTACGCTCCTGCTTTGGTTCCTCATTTGTAAAATAAGGATAATAATTTTTTACCTGGCAAGAGTTATGGTGAAAATATGGTATGCTGGAGACTGAGAGATGCTCATTTACCACAGTAATAGGGCTGTATTAAGTCCAATTAAGAGGGAGAGAGCTGGGAACGGGGGCACCTCAGATCACTGTAGTTCTCAGGATGTTAGATATCCTGATTTGAAATGTTCCCTTAATTAATATGCCCTCAGCATACACTGTGCTTATAAGAAATAAAACAAACAAAGGCAATTTGTCATTTCCTGAAATGCTCCCATTCTGAAGAGCAATAGCCTGCGTATATGATACATAGAGTAAATATTTGTTTGGGTCTTAGCTGAATGTATGCTCAACAACCTGCTTGCTTTTTGGATCTTGCTCATTTTTCATACATAGTGAAAGGTATGAGAACACAGGAGGAAGATGTAAAGATAACACCAGGCCTGAGCTTATCGGAGTGTATAACACAGGGGCATGGTGGAGTTGAGAAGCTTTGAGCTATGGTCTGAAAAGCTGTTGCTTTGAGACCTGCTTGGAATCGAGAAGAAACTGGTGTGCAGCAAGAGAGGGTGAACTGGCTGAAGGAGCGGATCTCATTTTAAGACCCGAACTAGCTGTCAGTGGAGTGATTGCATCTGATGGTATGGACTGCATATTTCAATCTACATCTCTAAATGTAATTTATGTGCTTGCCTTCTAAGATATGTTAGGCTAGCAGAGGGTTTAGATGACTCCACCCAGAGGGAAGACACACATGTCATGCCAATGTACGAATGCAGGAGAGAGTACAAGAAGTAGCAAAACTGCAAAAATGTGAAATTTAGGTTGGATACAAGGAAGAAGTTTTTAACCGTGGGTGTAGATAAGCACTGGAATAGATTACCTACAGAGGTGGTGGAATTTTCATGCTTGCAAGTTTTAAAGATCAGGTTAGACAAACACTTGCCTAGAATGGTTTTAGGCAGGAATGGTCCTGCCTTGAGCAGGGGTTTGGACTAGCTGATGTTGAGGTCCCATATAGCCCTACCCTATTTAATTGCATACCACACATTCCCTGCCCCCCCCAATTAGTCCTCCAAAATTGGGCTGCATGTCTTAAGCAGAAAAATGTTCTTTATTTTCTGACCAGAATCCCATTGAATTGGAGCAGGGGAACAGCCTAATATTCAGCTCCTTCACTTTTATTCTCCTACTCAGAAAAAAGCAGTCGATTCAGCTGTGAAAAAGTTAAAACTTCAGGGTTTTTTAATGTGGTGCATAATGTGCTGTTTCTCCAGCACCACTAATGTGCTGTTTCTTTCTAGGTATAAGAAACAGGGCAAATGGTCTAGGTAGTTAGAGTACCAGAGTGGTACTTGGGAGACCCTGACTGAATTTTGTGTTGTACTAGAAATGTTGTGTAAACTGGGGCAAAGTATTTGTGCTTGGACACAGAGGGAGTTGCATACAGCACTTGAGCTTTATTCTGCCTTATTTTAGGCACCCAGCTTGGGGAGTGGAATTCACAAATGTGAACTAGGCACCTCCATTCAACAGTGAATGAGAAGATTTTAGAAATGAATATCCCCTTTCCCTACCTACAGGCTACTGTAAATGTCTAAGCCACCCAACAGGAAATGCTGAAGTGGGGAGTGGATCCTGGATTTATCTGCCTAACTGCAGCCCTGAGTTGCTTACCTATGTGAGACTCAGGTTCACAGCCCAAAACATCTTCCTTGATTTGCCTTCCTAAGTCATCCCTTTGAGTGACTGCATAGATTAGTGGCTCACTTTTTCTTTTAAATACAGGTAATAGTGATGCCTACTTCTTAGGTAATAGCATTCACTTCACCTAAGGACTTGGAAATCTGAAATATAGGCCATCCTCACCCTGAGCAAGGAATTAAAAACCAAATCATGCACCTCCCAGGCAAGTGCTCATGTTGCCAGTCTAACAAAACTGGGGAAAACTACTTTTCACCCATTCACTTGGAAATGAGCCTCTGTGAAGGCAGGAATGGAAGGTTTCTGGGACCAGACAGCAAACAAGCAAGAGAGAATATAACTTTGTAGCCCACTGATGATAGCATGAGAAAGGGGAGTTCTAGGTTCCAGTCCTTGCTCTCACCATTGCTTATATATTTATCCAATGTAAGCTTAATTGAAGAGCGTAATTATTGATGAGAGTGTGTACTTTACTATTGTGAGAGAGGCCATGTAAATGCTAAAGATTAGTAGGACTATGCATATTTCATATTTACAAATAGCAAAGATTCAAGGCATGGGCTCATGTAATAAATTAGCACAAAGTGAAAGGGGGTGGTGGGGATTTGCCATGTGTTGGCTGCTCAGTCGTAAATGGAAAATAACTCTCAGTTGCTGAGCCCTATTCCCTGAAGGGTGTGCTAAGGGATAGCTTTCATCTGTTGCAAGGTAAAGAAGGTAGACATAGGCAGTCACCACCCCCTTTTATCTCCCAGCAAGTTCTTTGTGTGTCAGTTTCTTTATAGTCTGCCAAAGTCAATTCTGCATAACAGCATATCTCATTATTACTAGTGAGGTTTGCATAAGATGCAAATCGGCACCAGTTTTACTCCAAAAGTTTCTTTGCTGTCACTGCCCCATGATAGAATTTCATTACTTCATAGTCACCTAACATACCTTGGGCAGTTTGAGTGCCTGTCAACCACTTTATTTATTCATTAGAGAGGCCAAGAAACTGGATTTTTTGTTTTGTTTTGTTTAATATTAGTGGTTATATCTTCAACCATATAATTAATGTGTATGTCGATGAATTAATCATCTTACTCCAGTTGAGTATCTGGCTCTAGGCTTAAACAGCAAAGTGGATTTGGGTGGGATTATCAAGAGCTCTCGGCATTAAGGAGGCTCTATTACCACTTATTTTGGAAGTAAAACTCACACTGTATTCAGAGCTGAGTGCTTTTGAAAATCCTCATCTCTAAGGTTAAAAGTGTCAAGGCTGGTAAATTCTACAACACAAAAGTCAGTTTATTTACAGACTGAAGTGTACTTGGACCTTGAACAATGGAGAGAGCCAGGCATCCCACACACATATATTTTGGAAGAATTGCTAGCTGATCATTATAAATTTCACACACCTTGTGTAGTCATTTACACTAGTATTTGGCTCAGTAAGGTATCTGAAAAATGCTGTCAACCATGGAAGAGTTTCATATCTATCATGCATTGGTGCAAATGGTTCTCAAGATGGAGAGCAAACAAGAAATGGATAAAATAGATTCCAGTTCATGATCACATGATGACTCGGCACTATAAACAAGTGTGGGACTTATTTTTCTAATAAATAATCAAATATGATAAGCACACAGTTTCTACAGTGATGGCTACAATATATTTGTCTGGCTAAAATGAGTCGGGGAAGTACATAAAATAGCATCTTTTTAAATCTTCTAAAGTAATTTATCTAAAATACGCACTATATACAGATCAGGCAATGTGGCTGGCAATGGTTTCTGATGTTTCAGTCGTGGATTTCATGCTCATTCGTAATGCAACTAGTTTTTGTAGATAACCAGTTTCTTGGAGCAAGGAGAGAACAATGAGACTCTTATCCTGAATGGATTCTCTAGATGCTCCTGTAAGAAGTGTGTGTTAAAAATGACAAAAACCTTTGATACTGTCTGTCACCCCATTCTCATCAATAAATTAGGTGACTGTGGCATTGATGCCTGCATAGTTGGGTGGGTAAAAAATTGACTTATGGGGTGCACCCAGAGAGTAGTAGTGGATGGGTCATACTCAGCCTGGTGAGATGTGAGCAGGGTCCCCCAGGGGTCGGTCCTTGGGCCCATACTGTTTAATATCTTCATCAGCGACTTGGATGAGGGGGTTGAAAGCATGTTGTCCAAGTCTGCTGATGACACTAAGATGTGGGGTGAGGTGGACACGCTTGAAGGGAGAGAGAGGCTGCAAATAGAGTTAGACAGACTACAAAAGTGGCAGATGAGAATAGGATGGGGTTCAACGTAGACAAATGCAGGGTGCTGCACCTTGGGAGAAGGAATCCACAGCATACATACAAGCTGGAGAGTTCCCATCTTGAAAGCACAGAGGTGGAAAGGGATCTTGGAGTCCTTATTGACTCCAAGATGAACGTGAGCCGCCAATGCCAGATCGCAGCCAGTAAGGCCAGCCATACCTTGTCATGCATCCAAAGGTACATCTCAAGGTGGTCCAGAGAGGTGATCCTCCCCCTCTGCGACATTGGTCAGGCTGCAGTTGGCGTACTGCGTCCAAGTTTGGGCGTCACACTTCAAAAAGGGTGCGGCCAAGATGAACATGAGCCGCCAATGCCAGACCACAGCCAGCAAGGCCAGCCACACCTATTGAGGTCCCTTCCAACCCTAACGTCTAACAACATCTATGAATCTTTTCCTGCTCAAGGCTGCCAGGTTGAGGAGGGGGTAGGTGAGGGGAAGGTAGTAGCCCTGAATTCTGCGGCTCTGGAGGCTGGGTTCCAGGTGGCGAGAGGAAGCCTCGAGCCAAACTGCACACAAGTGAGACGGACCAAGCGCCAGTGTCCACTCAGGTGTGCTGTGGATCCTGGGTAAGACCTCGCGAGGCGGGGAGAGGAGTGAGAGCCCGGAGATAGGTTTGAATTGAATAAAAGAAAGTTTACTTACAACTATGGTGAATCAACTATATACAGCACTAACTATATACAGTTTGGAGAGGCGTGGATACAAGAGAGTTGGGTGGAGTTGTTGACACGGCAATCGGTGTACGGAAAACGGTCACGATGCGGTTGAACAGCGTAGCAATCGGTTGCGATGTGCGTAGAAATCGGTCACGATGCGATTGTCTCGCGGCGGCTGCAGCCGGTTCTTAGCACACTGCAGTGCTTTTAATTAAGTAACTCTCTGCTCGGGCTAGGCCTTCCCTCTACCCAGCTCAAATGCCTTGTGAGGGGCGATATCCTTCCCCTTATAAGGTGCGTAGGTATCCTGATTCCTCAGGGATACCCAATAATGGTTAATATCAACTCATGCCCTTGCGGCTCTAATCTTATGTTCTCTTTCTCTGTTCTCCTTCACTCTTCTCCTGCACCCACACACCCACCACCTGAGGAGAACTTTGCCCCTATTTATTAACTCCTCCAAGGACCCATCAGTCATTCTTAGGTAGGTTAACTTAACCCTTTCTTTTCATACATCAAACATCTCATGTGGAGAACAACAAATTAACCCTAGAATGGCTCATCAGAACCACTCTGCCACGTGCTTACTCTAAGGTCTTGAGCATATCACTTAACTCCTTTTAATATGAGCGTAGGTTAACCCTTTAAACACAACAGATATTAAAACATCAATCTCTACTTGTGGGCAACAATCTGGGAGGGGTCACATCTTTTCTACAGAGACAAAGTCATTAAAGTTTGAATACGAATAGACCTTTCTCTGAAGCGAGCATAGGGTTTTTTTTGTTTGTTTGGGTTTTTTTGTTTTTTATTTTTCAGGAACATTTTTTTTTGTATCCCAGGTCAAATTAGCCAAATCGGGTCCAAATCCATTTGAATCATTCAAGAACCATAGGTGGCCCTGCCGTCAGTAAGTATCATCCGTTCCAGTCTGGGGCTTCAGATGCTTCCAAATCCTTTGTTAGGCATCCTGCATGCAGGCCCAAGCCCGGAGATGTAGGGTTCAGATGTTCCCACATTTTGCTTGTCCTCAGCCATATGGCTGCAGGAGCAAGCTAGGGAGGAGCTTCACATTTCCATACAGTTGGTATGTAGCTGAGATCCTCCCATTGAGAGCCTTCCAGTGGGAAGCTAACTATGAGGCTCTCATAGGGAGTTCTGTCCATAAGCAGACAAAAGTGCACCCTCCACTATATAAAGCACCTACTTGGTCAGGGTACTACCCCCTGCCACTTTCTTGATCAAGGTATTGAACACAGCAATCTGCATCCTCACGCACACCACAAAGACCAACCAAAAATATTCACCTAAGCTAAGATACAGCCCAGTGAAACGCAATGAGAGCACACACAATGTGGTCTATTTTAAAATTTAAACAAAGAAAACACGAGAACGCCTTGCATAAGTCTCGCATGATCCTGAGGGCAGAGTGTCTCATTACAGCCAAGTATTTAGAAAGTCCTTCTTGGGGAATCAGAAGATGGTCTTAGTTGCAAGGGGGAGATCCCTGGTTCCCCACCCTCCTCCACCTCCCCCATGGCCGGGGGTACCTAAGAGGAATTGCATCTCCTTCCCTTCCCCTTATAAACTGCTTGCCTGCCTCAGTCTCTGCCAGAGGTGGGAGGGGTTGGAGTCTGCTGGTTTCTTGCTATTTTATCATGTAAATGTAGTTCTCTGCTTTCTTTGATCACATTAGCCCAAGTAGTCTCTCATAAGCTGTTGCCCACCTGTGCCCTGCTTGAGCAGAGAGCAGTGGGTGTGGACAAGACACTGACTTAGGGAAGGGGGAATTAAAGCCCCTGTAAGACCCCAGCCAGGGTTTGCCTGGGAAGGCAGTCCCTCTCAGGCTGTCGTCCACCCGTGCCCTGCTCCAGCAGAGAGCAAGGGCCATGAGACGTATACTATGCTGGGGAAGGGGGAATTTAAAACTGGGGGGGAAATGACAGTCCCCCTAAGGCTGCTGCCTGCCCCATGCCCCACATCATGCCCCTACCCCCTCTACTGCAAGAAGGAAAATTCTGGCAGGGGCTGCCCCCCAGCCAGGTTTACCACCCCTACCCCCTTATCAGCCAGCCCTCATTGTTCCAGCCAAGAAGCAGAGGAGCAGGGTGAGCCAGCCCTGCTCTCTGGAGCAGACAGCATAGCCCAGCCCAGGACTGAAAAGCATGCTGGCATGCTGGGACTTAATTTAAACCAGGTAGGGGTCTGGGATACAAGTTTTTCATAAACCAGTTTGACCTAAATCAGTTAAGTCTTATTCAACCAGGTTTAACTTAAACCAGTTTCAGCCATTTTGAAACTGGCCTGTGTGCACTGAAATTCTGTTCTGGTGCAGGTTTAAAGCAGTTTCTGATCATTTAAACCAGTTTATGTGCAACTTCCGTTGCTAGCCCAGGACAGTCTGTTCTTTGTGTTGGTATGTTAGCTGAGTTGGCTCTGGAGGCAGAGGTGTTCGTTAGCACTGGTGCTGGGCTGAGGTTCCTGAAAGAAGATTGTCTATGTGCTTTTTGTGAGTGCCCTCACAGCCTAGGGCTGTTTTATAAAGCTTAAAATACATCCAAACCCCACATCAATGATTTCTCCTTTGCTAGGAAGCCATCCTACAAAGCTAAACCCCTGCTACTGCTCAGGAGAATGGTAACTGACTAAATCTAGGCAGCAAGTTTACTATGCCTGACAGCACTGCCCTCAAATACATTGTGCTGCTCCTCTAGCCAAAAGAACTGTATTCCATGAAGCAGTAAGGATGGGCTAATAGGCACTGCCAAGTACTGTTTCAGTTATCCAATCCCCAACACCACACAGACACAGCTGCATTGCCTCCAGTCCTGGGGATTATGCAAGCAGAGCAGTGTCCGGTGCTTTAAGATGCTCCTATTGGGCATGATAATTTGTAGTCTAGGCACTGGTGTCACACCTGGCCACTTATGACAATGGAAAGGCACTAATCTTTATACTACACTACACTACCTTCTTTATAACAATTTACTGTATTGTCTTCTGAATGAGAGAATCCCTCTTACCCCTGCAGAGGTCTAATATTAAGTTACATTTTATACACTCATACTGCCTAACAAAAAATAATTGACATTTTTTCATTAAAAGTTGACCACAATCAACAACATTTATGTGGAAAACAATTTGTTTTTCTTTGTGCAGCTCATACTCTGGAAAATAAGGTAAACACTGTCCTCCTCTCTTATAGAGAGCACATTGACTGAATACTGTCTGGTTAGTATTACGCAAGATGGACAGTAATATCAAAAAGTCTGGAGTTGTACATTTGGGGAAACGAAGATGCTGCACTAGGCCATGCTAGTTCAATGTTGGCAGTTAATCCATTTTGTTCAGGGAAGTCAGTCTTTTTGTTGAGATTCTTTTTTGGTCTCTTTAGCCAGGTTTGCTCCTGCAGCCATTGTTATTTGTGTGGGCTTTACAGCTGACACTGATGTTGAATACTGACAATGGTTTAAGTCTGTTCTTAACAGAGTGCCAGTAACTGCCAGAGCGTTTACTAGAGTAGAGCCTCTGGCTTTACTACTGCAATCCAGGTAAGGGGGAGCTAATCGTTCTATAAACCGGTACTGCCAGCTTAGCTTGCCCAAAATAGGATACTCAATCCAGTATAAATAATGTCTTTCTATTGAAATTCATGAGGATGGCAAATGGGTAGCACTATTTGCCCAATGGAAATGGTTGGCAACTTTTCTTATCGGTGTTTCAATGGTGGAAACTGCTTATGTCCAATAATCTAACTGGCCATATGGATGAGAGAGATTTTAAAGGCAAAAAGGACTGTTATTGTTATCTAGCCTGATATCCTGTGTAATATTGCTACCAAATTTCACTTAAATTGAGCTCTAGCTTCACAGAGTTGTGCAAGGATCCATGCATTACTTCATGTATCTTTTGTGTTGTTCCAGAAGGCACCAAGGGCTCCAGGCCTAGCATTCTTCCTCTTGAGGAGGGAGGCAGAATTGGACAAAGGACCAGGTAGACCCTCGGTTCAAAAAGTCAGTTCCCTAATGCCTTGTGGCAGACCTGGACAGAAACAAATGGAGGCGCATGCTGTATCTTGTAACTGACTGTAGACCGTATATCTTACCTCAATGGAAAAGATGAGATTTAGAGAAATTGCATGTCACAGCAGTATTTGAGATGCAATTCCTTATTGGTACTTTTCCAGTTCTCATAACTCTGCCTGGAGACATAGACTAGTCTGTAATATACAGATAGACATGAAAGGCACAAATGATAATGTATCTGCATTGCTGTATAGCTGTGAGCTCACTGCAGTCCTGGACAGTGATATATTTCTAAGTAGAAAAGCCCCCAAATCCTAAAGGAGTCTGGTATGGTAGTGGGTGATGTGTCCCATTACTGCACTTACTATTTGTCTTTCCATAAGAATTTTAGGAGGCTTTTTGTTCTAGGCAGTCCTGCACCAAATCCAACTTAATTATGTATCCTGAAGTGTGGATGTTGTGGATGGGTAGAGGGAAAGTGTACATATGAATTGGCTTTTTTCTAGTATATGTATTTTAGGACAAAATCTGACATGCTCGGTATTTTTATTAACTTGTGTGATAAATCACAAAATATTGTTCAATTGACCTTGACTAATGTTTTTGACCATCGGCATTTCCTTGTTGTATCAGGACTGAGGTCCACCAGATGTCAGTACAATATAAATAATCCAAATGGCTTTATGTTAAAATAGAAAAGCTAAGTAAAGGGGCACAAGGAACAAATCCCCTGCATGTGAAACACTAGTGCCTGAAAAATTGAAAATCTTAACTTGTTCCCTGCTCCCTGAAAGTTAATTTAACATAGCTAGAGAAGATAAGTGTCAAGATGATCTTTTTAAGTGTTTTTCCACTAATAGTATTAGTATTAAGTCCAAAAGAGAGCCAAAGTGTTAATTTAACTTGATCAGCTGATTATAAGGCAGTATAAAGACATATCCCTTATCTTTCATCTTCTTCATCATTCATATACAGTACATTTCAACTGACTGTTATATATCTGTAGTTATATTCTATACACAATAAAATTACTGCATTGCATATTTGCTTTGAGATATATACATATATTCAAGTCATAATGCTAGCAAATTTTTTGTCATTATGAGACTTTCCAAGTGTTTTTGTTCTGAGAACAGTCGAACTTAAGAGCTGTTTTGAATACAATGGTCACCCTTGAAACGTTGCAGCGTTGCCTTACATAAACATATGATGTTACTTCAATACTTGCTGGGTTATTAAAAGAATCTGTGTAGAGCCCACGTTTACCATGATGAACATAGTGCATCTGGTTCAGACTATTTGTAAGAGTAAGTGCTCTTCTACATGAGTAAGGAGGGAATATCATATATATGGAGGTACCATTAATAAGACTCCAGTTTTGCAATTCATCCTGTGCAAGGAACCCCTGAGTCAACATAAAGTTTCACTGACATCTGCGGCTCTCTTCCCACCCTGAGGTCTGCACACATGGTCATATGCAGGAATTAGGAGTTGGTTGTGAAATGCAATTGACACTTAACCAATGACCTATGTGAGCATGTAGGAACATGTGTGTATAACCGTGTGCTGTACTGAAGATTTACATTCTAAAAACATAATGCAGGTTATGGTCAGATCTTCATTTGGGATGCATCAGGCATACTGATGGACACCTGCTAAGAATATAACATAATATATCATGAATAGAAATACACATATTCAGTACTCCAAGAGTAAATGATGTAATGTGGAGGAGGATTTTTGTTTTGTGTTTTTTGTTATGTAAAAAGAAGTTGAATATCCACTTTTAATGCAAAAGTCGACTCAAATTTTTCTGGAGTGCGAAAACTGGTGCCACTGTATGTACTTTTTAGTTCGTGCTTCTCAGTTTGTATTAGGGGTGAAATCTTAAAGGGAAAAGTCTTTAAAAATTTAGGAAATGCAGAAAAAGTACTGTTTTGGTTAGGAAACTTTTCATATTCGTATTCATATTGGAACCTATGCAGTGCCAGCTCTTTGTAGGCATAAGGGGAAAATATGAAGCTGGGAATATGCATGATGAAAGACATCGTGTTTAAATCATTATTTTTGTAATGTTTTCTTTAGTGTTCCTCTCACTGAGGAGAGCATGTTTTTCATGACTTTTGTAAGTCTCACTAATTGTATAGTTTGCACTGTCCTGATTCTCTTGAAGTTTGGTAATCCTAATATCTCTGCATGGCCCACAAACAGTAGCCCCAAAATGGAAGCAGCTTATTATGAGATGTTATCTTCACACCAAGGGACATCTCAAGGAAGTAAATAGCAGCTTGTGGAATAAAGCAATTGAAAATATGCAAGTACACTCAGCAAACAGATGGTGTTTAGAATGAGCAAGATTCTTTCCTCATAGCACGAGCTCAAAATATTTGATTCAAAAGTTCACGTTGCATTTTTTTTTTTCCCCTAATCCTTTCGAAAGCTCTGGCTGTCTTGAAGGTTATCTGTCTTCTCAGCTTGAACATAGGCTTTCATTTCTTGAGTATGATCTCACTTGCAATTAGACCATATAAAATTCCAGATATACTGTTTTCTATTAAAAAAACAGCTTTGCACATGCCAGTTCTCTGATTTAGGAAATCATACTGAAATAGGTCTAGTAAGTCAGTGCATGAAAGAAACTATAAAAGTGGAGCAATACACTTAATGTGATGAGGGGCCCTTTTATTCAGGTAAGGATGTTGTAAACAGAAACCAGGCAAGAATTCAAACAACTTTCCAGATTTTAAATGGATATCCCATGTGATAGCTAAATCCAATAAAAGCCCTCTAGGAACAGTCAGCCATTGTTGTCTGTTTACATTTATTGTTCTGTCTGTATTCCATCCTTTTTCCCCAGTCCTGGGATATGGGTAGAACCAGAAGGAGGTGTAAGTGCAAGGGTTGAGTAGAGTCTCCCATGACAATACATGTGGGAATGTGATGGGTATAGGTGGTAGAAAATGGATGTTGGGATAAGAAATCCATATGAACCTCATTTACCTTGAGATATTTAGAAGAAAGGGGTTTAAGCATGCTAGGTTTCCCATGGTTATGGAGAAGAAAGTATTTGCTATTCCATCTTGATGGAGGGAAGCAAAATAGGTCCAAATTTAGCAAAACTCTTAAACATATGGTTATGTACCATTGACTTATGTATATGTTTAAGTGCCACTGAAGAGAAGTGGCCGAACCAAAGCATATTAGGGGAAACAGAAGGTAGCTCAGTTAGGGATAAAATGATAATCTGGCTGCATGCTGTGATCTTTGTGGTGGAAGTACCAAAAAGTACAACCAGTTCCAGCTAAGGTATACTGCTTTATGCTTGTATGTAGGAGGAATTTGGAATCGGACAGATAAACGCCAAGTGAAGCATTTCTCTTAACACTACCAAAAACAAGAGAGTACAATGAAAGCTGGAGCTGAGTTTTCCTTGTAAACTCACCTGGAAAACCATTTCCTTATAATCTTAATATACAGGGAAAAGATAAATCTATCAATCCAGCACTAATTAGCATTAGAGATAATCAGAAAACATGTGTGAGGGGCAAAAAAGGATATATGAGGGAGGATTGTAGAGGTTTCCACCAAAAAAAAACTCAATCAATAAAATGTCCAAGTTTTGAATGATAGTTTTAGTGCTTTTTGATCCTCTTCTCTTTTGTAGGCCAGGTTCTTTGTTGGATTTACATCACCCCTAATGCATCACAGTCTTTCCTTGAGGTGAGGAATCAGTGCTTCATGGCAGTCACATGACTGCCATGCATCCTGGATAAAAAGTTTGGCTGAGGAACATGGCTGTAACTGGGGACCCAGACTCTGTTACTTGAGAGTAAGGGAAAGGGAGGAGAGGGGACTGTGGTAGAGAGCTAGGAGGCTCCTATCCTTTTAAGAAGATGAAGCAGACTCAATTGGCTATGTGGTGCCACAGATGGAGGAAGTCAGGTTGGCCCTTGATGAGCAGGGAAAACCCTGTGTAGAGCTGGAGAAATGCACCCTTTTGGTCAGGTGCTATAAAGGATAAGAAGCTTCTGAGGGAGATAACTTCAGTGGATGAAGTAGTAGCAACCTGAGCTGTTCCCTTGAGCTGCCTAGAGGGAACAAAGGGGATGCGTTGGCCTAAGTGTGGCAACAGCCCAGAGTTGGGTAGGTCTTGTGTTGGGGAGCAGTGGCTCGTATTTTGCATGGGGATTTAAGCTTGAAACCAGAGGACTGGGTTGTGGTTCTGGGGCAGGTCTGGAGGCCATAGAGGGGTGCCTGGTTGAACAATCAACATTAGGAAGTCTAGCCTCAGTCAAGGACCAGAGGGCAGAGGACTAGAGATATAAACAGCTCAGCCCATGGTAAGGGACCAGAGGATGGAGAGTAGAAAAAGTGAGGGTCAACCCAGGCTGGGGTCAGGCACTCTAAAGGTTATGGATTGAGGCAGAATGAGAGAAATGGGCCCAGAGGCAGAAAACTGACAGGGCTGAGACTTGGAGAGAAGGGCCCAAATCAGTGGCCCAGGGCTGGAGGTCTACAGTCAGTGGAAAGGAAGGCTAAAGCTAAGAGGGCTGAGGCCTCTACCAGGAACAGAACTGTTTGCATAGTAACATCTGCAAGGCATATGCATGCCTGTAGGGGCAGAAGGAGACCATGAATTTAGCCCCTGAAAGTGAGTAAGGCATAAGGATCTCTAGTACAGAGAAAGAAAGAGAGAGCGCCTCAAGTTCATCAGCTTCTTAGGGCAGCCTCCCTTCTTCAAGTTTTACAAGATGTGGCAGGTAAGGAACCAGTGTGTGACCCTGGGATAAAAGGCCAAGAGTCGGGCAGGGTCGAGGTAGCCACTAATGGACATAACAGCAACCCCTGGCACTTCACCTGTTGCACAGGTCCTATAGGAGAATGTAAAGCACCTGAATTGTAGTTCCCCGGAAACAACGCAATAACATTTCAGAAGGAAAACAGTTTGAATTTTATCCATAAATATGCTTTTTTTAGTTCCTAGGCATAGTGTGGGTTTTAATTTTCTGCAGGAAGTAGAAATAGACCTGTAAGACTATTCAGAAAAGGGAGGAGGTAGGACCTGGGCAACTATAGGCCCATTGGTCTTACTTCGATCCTGGGGAAACTCTTTGAGAAGACTATCAAGGAGCGCATCTGTGAAGGGCCGGCATGGGGGATGATGCTCCGGGGCAACCAGCACAGTTTCATTAGGGGCAGGTCATGTCAGACCAACCTGATTGCCATCTATGATGAGGTCACAAAATCACTGGATGCAGGTGTTGCAGTGGATGTAGTCTTTCTGGACTTCAGGAAGGCCTTTGACACTGTCTCCTATCCCATTCCCTATTAAAAACTAGGTGACTGTGGCATCGATGCCTACACAGATGGATTGCAAATTGGCTGAGGGGCTGCACTCAGAGTGGTGGTGGACGGGTCATATTCAACCTGGAGGGATGGGAGCAGTGGAGTCCCCCAGGGCTTGATCCTTGGGCCTGCACTGTTCAATTTCTTTATTAGTGACTTGGACAATGGGGTGAAAAGCACCCTGTTTAAATTCGCAGATGACACCAAGATTTGGGGTGAGGTAGGCATGCCAGAAGGGAGGGACAGGATACACCTGGACCTGGACATGTTACTGGGGTGGGCAAATGAGAATAGGATGGGATTCAATACTGACAAGTGCAGGGTGCTGCACTTGGTCAGTAGGAACCAGCAGCACACCTACAGGCTGGGGAACTGAACTCTCTTCTCAAAAGCACAGTGGCAGAAAGAGATCTTGGAGTCATTATCGATTCCAAGATAAACATGGGCCACCAATGTGAGGACACGGTCAGTAAGGCCAGCTGCACCTTGTGATGCATCTATGGATGCATCACAAGAAGGGCCAAGGAGGTGATCCTCCCCCTCTATGCGACACTGGTCAGGCTGCAGCTGGAGTCCAGGATAGAATCTGAGGACAGCAGGGCAGACCCTATAAGGAGAGGCTATGGGACCTGAACCTGTTCAGCCTTCATAAGAGAAGGCTGAGAGGGGACCTGGTGGCTGTCTATAAATTTACTAGGGGGGAACCAGCAGGGAATGGGAGAGACCTTGTTTCCCCGGGCGCTTCCCAAAGTAACAAGGAATAACGGCCATAAGTTGTTAGAGAGTAGGTTCAGCCTAGATATCAGGAGGCACTAATTTACAGTCAGGGTGGCTAGGATCTGGAACCAGCTTCCAAGGGAAGTGGTGCTGGCTCCTACCTTGGGGGTCTTTAAGAGGAGGCTTGATGATTACCTAGCTGGGGTCATTTGAGCTCCGTTTTTTCTCTTGTCCAGGGCAGGGGGTCAAACTAGAAGATCTGCAATGTCCTTTCTGACCCTAATACATACATCTATGAATCTATTAAATGTTTCACAAAAAAAAAAAATAAAGGTTATCAAAAACCCAATTTCAAAGGAAATTTTTACCAACTTTACTTGGCACTTCACAATGTCTTTTATTTATCGATTTCAAAGTACTTTACAGCTGTAAAGTAGAAACACAGAAATTTATTTAGTTAGGTTTGGAAAGAGGAAGAGAAATGTGACAGCTGGAGTGGTTCTACTCTGTCACTAAGCAAACTGAATCAATTGGGCTCGTTCAGTGTTTCTACATATGCTCCAGGATTTGGGTTGGGGAGGGGGAGCACTTTAATTAGAGTGACTCTGAGAGCCACTCTAACTAAAGTGCCCAGAGCATCTCGTGTATCAGCGTCCCCAAACTTCAAAATGCCAGTGAGGGTGCTTTTATCTAACGTTCAATGATCTTTAAAGTTCCCCAATTGCCATTTTGAAGTACAGGGATGCTGATACATGAGTTGCGGGTGTTGGCAATGGATTTATGACCCGCATACTTTTCCAGGTGGACCCAAACCCTCAGACCAACCATGACTTTTCCATTTGATAACAGGCAATTTTTTTTTGATACACGGTGGTAGCAGATAAGAATAATACAGGCAAGGCAAACAAAATAACTCATGCTGGCTATATCTACCAGTTCTAGGACCGTCACAGAGGGAAGGCACATCGCTCTGTACAGGAGCTGCACCCTAAGGTCCTTCCTTGAATGTCAGATGTCAGCAGCCTGGAGGTTGAGAGCTGAGGCCTCCTTCTCCCTTTCTCCCCCGCACTCCGGTGCAAGGGGGTGGGTGAAATAGGCTGATGATGTGCCCTCTGTCCATGGTGGCCTGGGGTTTCCCCCCTTAGGGACCCTTTGACACTCTAAAATCCCTCCTTTTATATTCTTTTTCTTCTCTGTTGACTCTTCATTCCTGGTCATCATTAATTGGTCTTGCTGTGATCATCATACTGTCCATATTCTGTCCTGTCAGCATATTTCTTTATTTTACAAACCTATCACATACACATACATCATAAGCTGGTGTCTTAGGATTTCCAGTTTTGATGGATGGACCAAATTAAGGGCTCTGCAGCTGATAACTGTAACCTAGCCAACGTGACAAAGTCCCTTATTTCATCTTATGAAACAGTGTTCACGTTTCCCAGCCCATGTATGCCCGCTTGTTTGTTGGTCTCAGAAATGGTGTCTGCTGGTTCTAAACACAGTGGGCCTTGATAAAAACTTTGTCACAAGCAGGCTTTTAGAAACCAATTAACCCTTGCCCTAAACAATTATTCTAATGCAATATCTATTGTTGGCTACAGAGAACCAACTCATAGAATCATAATAAATTATAATTCTATTGTACAGGAGATGAAGTTATCAATACAATCATAACTGCCAACTTTAAGTTATTAGGGGTATTGGCCACTTTAGTGAATGCATGCACACACACTCAAACCCATGTCATTTAAACCTATGTAGTATAGTGTATAATAGCTGCTGTATTGTGAGATTGTAAAAGCACTGGTGTCAGTATATCTACCTATCTGAGGCCTTGGAGTCTGGTGTTGATGGTCGGCTTCCTTCAATTGATGTCTTCTGCAGACGGGGGTCACCTGTCTTTCTGTCTCAGCAGGTGAGGTGCTGGATGAGTGTGCTCCACTGAGGGTCACACTTCACTGCCTTTTATTCCTTTCTGGCAGAGTTGTGTGATCCCCCAACATCATCTCAGCTGCCCAGTCCAGAAGCCACTCTCCCACATGGGTCTTGAGTAGTGCATGTCAGCTGTTAGTCACAGGGCTCTGCCTGCTGGGACGTGCAGTTTCAGGAATCAGTTTGTGATTTTGATTAATTTAACAATGGTATTGGTAAGTTGCAGGAATAGTCAATAGAGGGTGGGTGCTCAGTTCCAGGAATCATTTCCTTGGCTTGATTACTTCACAAGCCATTTTAGGCTAGAGTTTTGTAATGGCAAGTTCCTCTGGCTAGGCTACTGTCAATTAATAGCCATAGGCTCTTGGTTTGTCATTTAATTATCATCTGACTCATACTTGCATTCACTCAAAGGACCAGCCCAATATAGCAGATTTTATCACTCTACAATTACAATTTCAATGCAGTTTTAACAACGGTCCAGGGTGTAACTTTATTCTACAGGGAGTACCTTCCTTAAGGGTTTAAAAGTATAAAATACAAAATGCCTTGGTAAAGATCAGGCAGACAAGGTTCCTTGAGTGAATTTGATATCTTTTATTAGACCAACCGAAATGGTTGGAGAATAGTTATAAAGCAAGCTTTCGGGTTCAAAAACCCTTCGTCAGGCTAAGGAAGCTGCAGCAGTTGGTGTGTGCTCTTCCTGGGTGGAATGACAAGTGAAGAAGCCAGGGGCTGGGCTGGGGAGTCGGTTGCCAGGCAGATTAT
>JAGPOW010003316.1:7093113-7132433 GCA_030014935.1 Caiman crocodilus | reverse complement strand
GTGCAGATATGTATGTTGGTCTGTGGGTTTCTTGTATACTGTGGTCTGTATTTTACCCTTCTGGATACTGATCATTGTGTCTAAAAAGGAGATGTTGGTAAACATCAGAAAGATGAAATATAAACATGCATTGTGAGGTTGTGAGTATCAAAGGCTACTGGAACAGTATGTGAGTTAAGTTATCCAGGTTATATTTACAGTCTTTGAAGTGGATATTTTAGGTATTTTGTTTTCTTTAGTGACACTTAGCTCAATCCATATTTAGATGTAGTTTATAGGTTTCTCCTGCAGAAAGCTACTTCAACTTTGTCTTGTTCTGAGCCTCACCACACCCATGCAATAAGTGTGCTAAGTCTTTGCAAGAAGGAGCTTCTTGTTACACTACTTTATCTACAAGCCAATTTCCAAAAGCAAACTTGAAAATATCATTTTCTAGCCGTCAGTAGGAGGCTGCTGAAGTGTGGTAATTGCCACTCTCCAGCAGACTCAATTAATTGCGCCTGTTCCAATGCACCAGAATTACAGCGTGTCAAAGCAGCCTCTCTGCTTGTGTATAGATACTTATTAGCAGGGATCCTGGTTTCCTCTGATTAATAAAAAAAAATCCCCAATTTTGGGAATAAAAAAAGTAACCAAAAAAAATCCACATTTTTCCATGATCAAAATAAAACACCAGTAATATATTATAATATATTACACCAGTAATAATATATTACTGGTGTTTCATTTTGATCATGGAAAAATGTGGATTTGGGGTTACTTGTTTTAACCCCCAAAATGGGGATTTTTTTTAAATCAGAGAAAACCAAGATCCCTGTTTGTTAGTTCTTTTGGCTGATATGTTTGTAGGACACTGGAAGATTATACCCTTTAAGGCTGCATTACATAAAATTGGAATTATCTGGGTGCAGATAGAAAAGCAAGATACTAATCAGATAGCATTATATAGCCTCCATGATCTTAGAGATTTAAATGGTGGAAATATGCCTTCATAAAAAATTCACACAATCACAAACTGGGTCCTTATGCACAACTTTTTAGTTACCTCTGGCCTCCAGAAAGAGTGGGGTTTTTCTTATAAAGTAATTGTGTTGTTTTCTTTTTCCTTAAGGTCTTCTTGCCTCTCCTGCTGCCTTTTACAACTCGTCAAAGAACTAAAATTAATTAAGTGGTGACCTCATGTCAGCATTGTACATTATAATTAGTGGAAAGCAATATCCTCAAGGTCTAAGATCTTCACAATTAAAGCCAGAAATCTGTGAAAAAGCTAAGATTAAAAAGAAAGAGGAATTCTAAAAGTTGATTTCTCCTGTCTGGGAGTTGCATTCGCTAAAAAGTTCACCTAATACACTGAGAGAAATTTACATAAATCCCTTTGTTCTTCTCTGCAGTTACCTATCCATTTGTTTCCATGGGACTTCAAGCAATTGCTGTTCTTCAGATGGTGTCATAATATACTCCTCCCATATATACATCATAGCCCAGATTTTCTCTATCACCTTGATCCACTTGAAGAGAGTGAAGATAGGAGCAATCAGATAGTACAATGAGATTTGTATTTGCTGCATGTCTTGGTCCCAGTCCTGATGTGCATCATATCAGACAAAGAATGTTCTACATTTACAGTTGCTGGTTACAGTCTCTTTATAGGAACTGGTTATAGGGACCTCATTACATTAGACAGTGATTCTCAAGTAGGGTGTGCTGGTACCATGAGGTGCCTTGAGATCCTTTCAAGGATGCTGCAGGGTGCCACACAAAGTTAGCACTGTTAGATTTGCACATATGACTTACAAGATAAACTCGGGGATTCCAAATAGAAACCCATATATAGTTAGGGACTCACTCAAATTGTGATTTTGCAGATTGCACAGAAAAACTTACTACAAATAAAATGTTGGCTCCCCAGTAGGAGCCAGTAGTTCTCACAGGCTGTGGCCTGGCCATGAAGCTACCAGGTGGAAAAGGGGAGGAAAGCTGCCAGCCCAAAAGGGAATAGGCAAGATGGCTGCTGTCTCCCACCCCTTGCCACTGATTGGCTGAGAGGGTTGCCTGCTATGAAGGACAGCTTTCTTAACTAATCAGTGGTGAGGGATAGAGCCATTGGGGCCCCTCAGCCAGTCAGAGGCTTGGGGGGGAGGTGCCTCAATAAGCCTGTAAAAATAGTGGCCTTGTGATCTGCGCACAAAATAGTCTGCCTGCCTCCTCGAGTTGGATAACCTCTCCCCATAGCTGTGGTCTTTCTGAATTCTTTGCAAGAGAAAAACTGCTCTATTTTTCTGCAGGGCGAAAAAAAGAGTGAAACCAAGGAGATGGCATTTTCCTCGGGGTTCCTCGAGTCTAAGAATGTTGAGAACCACTGCATTAAGAAGGCGTGAGGAAGGTCATTGGATGCCTGAAAGCTGATGCAGCAGCTGTCCCAGTCATACAGATGGTCCAATAAAATGTCATAAAGACATTTTGCTTCGTGGGATAACATGGATGCAATAACACTCCAACTCAGCTGAGATATAGGGGATAGGTTCTAGCTATGGAATGTCATGCAAGATGATAGCTTTCCTCCCGTCTAAACATACTATCTGGTTAAGGCTAGATTTTACCATTTTCCTTTTCCCTTCCTTGTCCTGCCATAGTTCGTTTTCATTCTGTCACTCCATCTTTGGCTGCAAAATTCCCATTCTTATCATTTCAGCATCCTTTCCTCTCTCACACCTCTTTTATCTTTGAAGTACATGCTATCAAACACATTTTCCTCCCTCCCTTTATTGTGACACACAGAAATCCTGGTTTTCTCTGATTAAAAAGAAAAAAATCCCTGATTTTCAGATAAGTGACCCCAAATCCACATCTTTTGTGAATCAAATGAGACGCCACTGATATACATATAGTGGTGTTTCATTCTGATCATGGAAAAATTGTGGATTTTGAGTTACTTTTTTAATATGGAAATTGGGGATTTTTTTATCGGGGAGGAAAACAAGGATCCTAGTGAGGAGGAATTGTCAAAAATGGAGGAAATTGGAAATACATTATATCATGTATGCTATTTGTATTTTGTATGCTACAAATTTTAGCATATTTTTATGTAGTTGAAAATTTCAGAAGATTTTGGGTGGGGTTTTTTTTGTTGTTGAAATTCAGACTTCTTCCCACTCTGACTTTGAAAAAGGGTTACAAGGGAAAAAAGAGAAAAATAAAGGGGTAATAAAAATATATATCAAATGAATTAAAAATGGGAAAAATATTTTGTTTTGGTATTTTTTGTGCAGGTACTTGGTACACCATGTATTTTGTACACCATTTGATATATTGTTTTGGTATGTGGTACACCATGCTATAGCCATGATAGTCCAGGAGAAATGCAAAAGGTTAGATTTTATGTGGGTGATATTTTTATTGGAGGAACATACAAAAGTTTTTTCTACCACTATATACTGAGGGCACTTTTTTGTCAAGAATGGGGAAAAAAATTACTCTGAATTTGGGATAAGGCTCAAATTAGTTTGATTAAAAAAAATTAACCAGCTGTAATCATAGCTTTTTATCATTCCACATGCATCTTCTATTATTGTGTCCCTCCCTTCCTTCTTTCCCTTTACCACTGCCCCCCAACCATTCAGGAGCAACTCTTCTTACCTGGCTCTCATTGTCCTGTTTCTTTCTACTGGTTTTGCTGGGACTCTTCTTTTAGCTTCAAGCTAGAATCCCCAGTCTTTCGGCCTACCCCTTTAGCAGTTTCTCTTTGATAGTTATCATCACGCTCCCTCCCACGTCCCTCTCTCTTATTGTGTCCTGTAGTTTTCTGGGCTAAGATTTTAAAAAATTAGAAACGATTGCTGTTGATTTCATCTACTCCTTTAACATCTCTCAACCTGTGATTGAATAAATCCTTTTTGTCCTAAGGACAGAACTTATACATAAACCAGTATAAGTGATTGGAAACCAGTTCAGATCTGTAAGACAACAAAAGTTCAGTGCACATAAACCGCTTTCAAAATGGCTGAAACTCATTTAAGGTCAACCTGGATGGATATAGCATCAGATTTAACTGATTTAGGTTAGATCAGTTTCTTGAACTTCTGTCCCAGGTCCCCTCTGGATTCAAGTTAACTTATAGTTCATCAGCATCCCAGGATGCTTTGCATCTCTCCCAACCCCTCTGCCCCCTTGTAGAGAGAGTGGGCTAGCATTGGCCCAAGCTATCTGCTCCAGCCAACCAGGGAGGTGTGCTCTAGTACCCCCCACCAGCTTCTGCCCAGGGCCACTGCAGGTATGTGGCTGCATTTCCAGAATGAAAAGTGAATTCACTTGTTTATGGGTCTGTTCACTTATTTGTTCAATCTATGCAGTTTAGTCTAACCAGTGAAGATTGAATCAATTCAGCTTCAGGCTTTTTAACTGTATTTAGCCTTGGTGTTGGTTCTAAATCTGGTCCCTTCCTGCCTTCAGACATGCAAAATCTTTTTGGTTCTTTTTCCATCACTCTTTAAAAAACTCAAACTTTCTGTGCTTTTTCTACAGCGAACACACTCATGCCTAACTTTATCCCCAAAACCGCTATGCTTTTTTTTTACTTCTGGAATCTCATCACAGTAGTCTGTCCAAAATGCCACAGCAAGATAATCCATATTATTCACTCTATTTCCAGTGTTTCTGCTGGTTTCTTCAACTAGTTTAATATCACTTCTCTTACTTTCAGTGTCCTGCACAACTGCCTTCACTACCTCTTTGCTCTGAACTATCATCCTTAGTAACATTAGAAAGCACTTAAGTCCCACTGAAAAAAATGCCACTGAAAAAATATCTCTCTGAAATTAGTATAGCAATTAGTATGCTATAAGGATATCAGCATTTGCCCCTAAATATACTACATTTTGCAGTATATAATCACAATAGAACCCAAATCAGTATGTTAGAAGATTATTCTTTGAATCACCCAAGGTATTTTACATCTGAATTTTATTCTTTATATTGGAAATTCTTTGGAACTGCGACTTACTCTTCCTTCGTGTTTTCTACATCCTAAAACACACTGTTTGTGCTAACAAATATGATTCGGACTGGTAGAGTGCAACACTAATGGCAATGAAAATGGGAGAAATAAAAGAGTGGTTCCATAAAAAGTTTTCAATAAAAACATTTGAAAACTGTCAGCACTTTTACTACACAACTGCCATTCTGGAAAGGTAATCATAAGAACTCAAGCAGAGGAACAAGTTATTGAACTATTAGTTCACCCGTAACCTGCCCCAATCGTGTTTTTAAATAGCAGCGTGAAACTGGCAAGTTTTGTGCAGAATATGGGAAAGGAAGCCTAGAGGTACAATGATATGGCAAATGTCAACAAACATCTTTCAGCAGTTTGGGGTTTCACTTAATTTGCAGTATGCTGAATGTACTAGCTGACTTAGCTGGTATCTGGAAGTAAAAGGAGAATTTGCCATTATTAGGAATGCTGATTTTGACTAACTAAAATCTGTCCCTTTCTTTTACAGGTTTTTGTGTTCAGTTATGTCAAGTGTTAGAAACAATATATTTGGTTAGCTACGAAGCAGTTATTGTAGTGTTTTTTTGCATGGGGAGGGGGGTAATTTTAGTTAAGGATATCTCTATTTTCTCTCTCAACCTTTATAATTTTAGTGCTTTATAGTACTGTAGTTGACCATGATATTGAATTAAGTGAATGAGTTCCGAAACAGTAGGGGAAAGATGGTGGCTCTAGCTCTTTCCTACTTCCTTCCAGGCATCGATAGAAAAAGCAAAATGTGACAATAGATTTCTATTGGATTTTTAATTACCAATAAAGGAAAGATGAAATCTGACTGCATACAAGACAAGTGTATAGGAAATTTGAGGCTGCTCATCACAGGCAAAAAAAAAAAAAAATAGTGGACAACATTTAGAGTCATAGACTGTCAGGCTAGACAGGAAGATCAGATTAGATCATTTAGTCTGCTGTCCAACATGTTATGAAGTCAGTAATTTAGGTCTAACTAGGTGCATGTACACATGTGCTTAACTGCATAGTAGACTAATTTGCTGCAGTGTAAAGTGGTACAGTCTACATATGCAACACTATTAGACTGTGGCAAACTGATTTTTGCTGCCATAAGATAGTTCTTTTTGCGACAGTACTGTCTTATGGTGGTGAAAATAACTGGGCCTAGACATGTGTAAATGCTGACCTGGGCGTACATTGTACCTGATCGGCCCAGGCAGTAGGGGACCAGACTCCTGCCTGCCATATAGCCACTGGGCTCCTCACGCTAGAGCACTATCATGCCCAAGCCAGTCCCTCTGCTGCCCACCACTGCCTCTTGGAGCCTGGGGCTGACCCTGGGGGCCCCCTGGTACCCCAGGACTACTTTCCCCCATCTCAAACTGGTGTGGTCCTGGGCACAGCATCTGTGTGTGCACCCTGTACTGCAGCAATCTTACACATGAAATTAATGCAATGCAATAGCCACAAAGAAGTTCAAGCCAGAGTAAACTGCTCCTGGGTGCAACATGTACACGTGTACCCAGGATGGCAACAATTTGAGCTGAGCTGGAGCAGTCCAGCTGGCTGGACTGACCGAGCACACAATAAAGTACTTCATGGCAAGATAGTTCAATCCCCAATAGTACTATCGTATGGCAGAGTTAATTAGTTTGCTACACCCTAATACCAGTGCATGTGTAGATTGTGATGCTTTACTGTGGACCCAATTAGTCTACTCAGCAGTAAAGCACACGTGTAGATACACCCACTGAAACATAACTTGCGTTTGGCTAGATAATATCTTCCGCAAAGGCACCCAAGTCTTCCTTTTGAAGGAATCAAATCATGAAGATTTTATCATTTTAAGTGGCTGTCTTTGAACCTTTTTTATATGCAGCAATTGAGTCGCACCTCAGTCTTATTGATAAACTGAACAGATTAAGTTTTCCACTGTCATTTTTCTTCAGCTTTCAAATGTGTTTGTGGCCTTTCCCTGCAACTTCTCTAATTTTTAAACATCCTTTTTAATTGTGGACAGCAGAACCACATGCAGACTTTTAGCACATATCTCATTAATGTTGTGTGTAGAGTCCAAATTATACCATTAATTCTACACGGTATGTCCCCATTTACACTTCTAAGAACTGTTTTGGCTTTCTTTCACCACAGTGTCACAGGGAAAGCTCATATTGAGTTTCATAGATTTTAAGGACAGAAGGGACTTGGTAAGTTCATTGGGTCCAACCCTGTGCACCAAGCAGGAAAGATAACTGGGGGTCAGGTGACCCCAGCAAGGTGGCTGTCTAGTTTCCTCTTGAAGATTTCTAGAATAGATGATTGTATCCCCTCTGGAGGGAGCTTATTCCACATTCTGGATGCGCTGACTGTGAAAAAGGTTTTCCTAATGTTGAGCTTGAATTGGTCTCCCAGGAGTTTGTGGCCATTACTCACACTTTTCCCCTTGGGTACTCTGGTGAACAATTGCTCACCAAGCCCTTGATGTACTCCCCTAGTGTAGTGGTAAGCTGCTACCAGGCCCCTTCTCAGCCTATTTTTCCTTCCCAGATCCCTCACCCTTTACTTCCACGGCTTGCCGTGTAAGACTCTGATCATATGGCTAGCTTTTCTTTGGACTCTCTCAAGCTTGTCCACGATCTTGTTAAAGTGTGGTGCCCAGAACTGGATGCAGTACTCCAGCTGCAGTCTCATCAGTTCTGAGTAGAGCAAAAGAATCACCTCCTTGGTTTTGCTGGAGACGCATCGATTGATGCGTGCCACGTGCCAGAGTACAATTTGCCCTGCTGGGTACAGCATTGTGCTGCCAGCTTATAGTCATACTGTGGTCTATTATTACCCCCAGGTCCCTTTCATTTGTGGTGCTATTCAATTTGGTGCTGCCAAGCCTGTAGGTGTGTTGGGGGGTGCTCGTCCTGAGGTGGAGCACTTTATATTTCTCAACGTTGAACTTCATCAGATTCTGATCTGTCCAACTTGCTAGCCTGTCTAGGTCTACCTGTATCTGTAGCCTATCTTCAAGTGTGACCACGCTTCCCCATAACTTGGTGTCATCCATGAACTTGACCACTGAGCTCTTCACCCCCACATCCAAATGGTTTATAAAGATGTTGAAGTTACTTGTCCACTATGATTCATAGATTTATTCAGTTGTGGAACTGGGGCTGTGGGGGGAGGGCAGAGGAAATGGAGCACCAGACCTGGGTGTTGACTCTGAGCAGGGGGTGGCAGATCACCCCTTGGGAGTTTTTGCCATGACAGGGAAAGCCCTGTGTCCAGTAACAGATTGGAGATACAAAGTGCCAAGGGCTCCAAGGGCAGCTGCAGGGGAGTCTGTATCATGGGGCTGCTGTCCCCCAAGTTGCTGCTGCTACAGTAGCAGCTGCCCTCAGTGTGCAGAGAGCTGGAGCAAGTAAGACTTCCCTTCCACCTCTAAATGACCCCCTCTAAAAGACTTCCCTTCCTTTAACTAAATGACCTCTTTGTGCTTCTGGTTCCAGTCCTGAGATACCATTTTCTAGCATGCAGTTCCCTGTCCTGTCAGTCTGTTTGGAATTCCTGGTTCCTATTTTTCAATATAGGACCAAAGGAAGGTTTCAAAATATCCTAGTACAGGACATTTATGTAATTCGCTGATTTTTTTTTTTCCCCCCCTGGGACAGATTTACTTCAGCCCCTTAGTGTGAAGTTACCTTAACTCCAAGGATTCGACTACTGACAGACTTTCCTTAGAAGATCCCCCAGTGGTTCAGATTCACCATAATAAGTTCTATAAAATATTGTTTAAAATCCTAGCGTTGATAATATGACTGGGGTAAAATAGGAAGTGACTGGCCATATTAACTCTTTTGAGATGAATGGCACATGGAGTGTCCATAGAGAGCAGGTGGAAGTCCATATAATTCTAGAGCAAGGCTGTTCAACTGGTAGAATAGGACACATAAAACAGATAAGGTATGAACCTGTGGCACCCTAAGCTCTCAGTTCAAGCATTGCTCCCTCTATCACTTTCATGCTGTTTTACTGAGATTTCTGCGTTCCTATCTCTCCTCTAGCTTTTGCATCTAGCCATCCTTCCCCGGGTTGGGGAGGCCTGTGGGGCCCAGAGAGCCCATGGCTCAGGGATGCGCGGGATCTGAGGCATCCATGTGGCAGTGTGGGCAGGAGCACCTGCTATACCGTGTAGCAGAGTGGTGGAGGGGGTGTCCACTTTGCTGCATGTGACTTGGGGGGCTTGTGGCCTGGAAAGTGTGCAGCCCTCTGCCACTCGGCTGTTGCATAACCTGATCTAATGCAACCTTTAGGTTACACTACTGTAACAAAGATGGGTTGATACAGAACCATCCCAAAACTTGGAAGACAGAAGGCAAAACTAGTTTATGTATTGTTCCAATCCAATGTGACATGCCCAGCACTGCTGGGTCAAAGCTGGGAATTGGGCACCATCACCAGCTCTACATTGACCCTTCTAAAATTCTGACCTTTTGTAGACCTAGCCTTCTTCCTGAGATTTCCAAATACAGTGTAAATTGTGACTCTTCATATTGTAATGGAGGGCTAACTAGTGCCCTGCAGGCCCTGTGTGTCCTTTGAGCAGTTAACTCGCAACCCTTAGGCTTCTGCTAAGGTACTGCTTCCCCTAGTCATCCTGCTGTTGCTATAGCTGAGATTTCCAGACTCCTGCTCCTCCTCTAGCTTCCTGTCCCCATCCCAGCAGGCAGGGAGGTGCAGTCCATAGGACCTGTAGCTCATATGGTATGGGGTGCTGCCAGAATGCAGCCAGCAGGTGCTCAGCATTTGGATAGCCCTAATGTAACTGTTCCTGTCTAAATATATAGACGAGGTATTGTAAAAGTGTCAGAAGACTGACAGTACTACCTGGATCATTTAGCATTGAAGACAATTGATTTCAATGGGAGTTATGCATTTAGCCAACAACAAATTACAAATGAATCCTGATTTTTCCATAATTATATCTTTAGCAAGTGTGGGATAAGAATAACCCTTTGCTAGACAAACAAGGTTCCTGAAAAGATGTAAAGCTGGATATTGAAGGTAAATAAATGGTGGAAATATGGTGACTTAAATACTTGCCCATGAGAGCGAACTGTGATGTTGGCAGGTGCTTTATAGTTTCCGATATCCCTCTTTGTTTAGTTTTTTTGGCCTTGATCTGCTGACCATTTCTATGTATACTTTGATTTGTTGCTGACCTAGGGAGAAAATCTGCCTGCTGTTCAAAAAATAATTGTTATCACATCATCGTTAATTGCTCGCAATATCCTGATATCATAGAAGGTAAAAGAATAAATAGGTTTCTCTGTGGTACAATACATTGAACGATCGAGTGAGTCTCAAGAGAGTCACTTTTCTCTGTACCTCGGAAATAATTGGAAGTAATTTGGAAATGTCCCAAGTCATATATGATATTTCTCTTTTCTCTTGCAGTCACCAGTCTCTTCATAGCTTTTGTATGCTCTTTTTTGCAGGTCTTTTTGCATCCCATTTACACATTGGTCATAGCCTCATAACTCCCCACCTAAATCCCCAGGGTCAGAGAATCTGAATTTGTATTTCCACTCTTCTTTCCCAAATATAGTAATGTTAAAATGTTTCCATTTATTTTTTTATTATTGGAACATTGGGAGTTTGATAAAAACAAAGACTTTTATTGTTATCAAAAGTCTTTGCTTTCCTCAAAAATGTTTTGATTTTCGAAAGAAAAATCAGAAAACTAACAAAAAAGTGGTCAAAAATATTTCCTTTTTTGACAGAAAATGATATGAGAGAGGCTATAAGAAAATGAAATTAGTTAGTCCATCCTGTCTTTTGCCTAACTTCAGACTAACACAGCTAAGTATTTCTCTTTTCACCATACCTTCTTACCCTAGAGTATGAATTTCTCCAGGCATGGACTAGGATTCCCTTCTATAATATCTATACTATAGAGTACATTATTGGCAGGGGTGGATCTAGGATGGGATGTGGTGGTCAGGGTCTTCAAAAGGAGGTTAGATAATCACCTAGCTGGGGTCATTTAACCCCAGCACTCTTGGTACCCCTGCCTGTGGTAGGGGGTCGGACTTGATGATCTGCTCAGGTCCCTTCTGACCTTACTAACTATGAATTGTGATTTTAGTGTGAAAGGGATATTAATATTAGGTTGTTTCAACAGCTCAAGGCTTGTCTATTTAAAGGATGTCACAAAGCAAGAGTATTTTTTTTCTTTCTTTCACTCTTAGAAATGTCATGTTCTAAAAATATAATTTGTTGCCTTTTTACAGTTGGCCAAAATGTAAATTTCACTTGATTCATTGCACTGCCAAGGCTTGCTCCTGACTTTGCTAAGCACATATTTAACTAATAGCCAATAATGTTCTGAAGAGACTAATGTAGTCTGCTGAGTAAACAGTATTAATTTTCATCAGATATTAATATCTTTACACAATCCCTGGAATTGTTAAGGTCAACAGAAAGGAAAGCCCAGCAGCTGAGCATCAGCTGAGGGGGACTTGCCACAACTCAATTGCTGTGTCTCAGTTCTCATTTTCAAAAAAAGGGGATACCAATAGTTCTGTGCCTCTCCGGATTAAGATTGTGAGCCTCTCAGAAATGTTGGTGATGTGGGTCATATAAGCCTCTAAAATTCTAAAATAGATAGATGGATCCTGAGACATCTCAGTGACATCCTAGGAATAAACAAAGTTGCCAGGACTGCTGCATCCAGTGATACCACCTGTCTTGTGAAGTGGTAGCAAGGGTATGGTGTAGGAAATATGATGGTGGCTATACCACAAAAAAATTTCCAGACTGGGGGAAAATGCAGCAAATCAGATTTTGACCTGCTTTGCTCCACTATGGAGGTCTAAGTTGCTTGCTTGAATACGAAAGGTTGTCTTGAGTATGCACATATTAATATATATTAAATATATAGAAGACAACGAATATAGAGAAACATCACTTAAACATGCATTTAAATACAAAAACAGAACAATTATTTTAGGGAAATACATTCTCTTAGGGAAAATAATATCCTGTAACAAATTATTTTTGAGAAATTAAAATAAATACATTAATTTTAAAGGGCAATTAAATGCAAATACAGTAGAACCAAGATAATTTGCACTAATGACTGGGTGACCCGTTGCAAATTACTGAGTTTTGCGAATTAGCAAGTGAATAAGCACAACAAAACCAAGCCAAGAATAATGCATCACAAAATGATGGTTCCACTCCCTCCCCAAGTATAATGTAGTAGCATTTGTGATGTACTATAATGTACTCTTTAAAATGCTTTAGATTAAGATTTGAATTTTGAATATTAAGAATTGTGTATATTATTGCTGATGTAACATTTCCTGTCAGTTCAAGGTTCACTTGGTATTCTCTGTAAGCAGTTCAGGGGCCATGCTGAGCTACTGGTATTTATCCTAAGACCTAACTAGCACATTTCTAAAGGGCAAGTACTGCAAATACAGTAAAAGCAGCGACTTGCTAAATGAGATGGCACTGTCCAGCTATATACTTGTACGTTCTCCCTCGCCATGATATTTGAGCATTCAGTAATACTTGGTAGATTCTGTCCTCTCATCTGTGAGTCGGGGATGGATTATTTCCATTTTACAGGTAGAAAATAACTCAGAATGGTGTAGGGGACTTGTCCAAGGTCTCACACACACAGCTATTGAAGTTGGAAATGACCTGGGTCCTAGACTGAACCAGATCTCCTAGGTCCCCACCCAGCACCTGATACATGAGATTGAATTTTAAGTTGCTATGCTATTTCACTTCTGTTAAACTCAAGCTAGGGGGAAAAGGAGAGATTTTGTATTGGTGATGATCAAATTAAAACATATATTCTTTGGCAAAGGAGAAATGAATAAGGTTCCACTGTGAGGGTAGATAGATTTATGTTAACATGTAATGTCTACCAGCAAAAGAGTTGGGAGCTTAATGGTATATCAGAATCTCCATCTCCTAGCAAGCAGGATATGTGCACTCCATGTCCTCCCCAGTAGGATTCATATTGTACCATACACAGTACAGAGTATTAGACAAGTAATTGGAATAGCCCATCCTTCCAATATTTTGCAAAGGTATGTAGAAAAACCTAGCTTAATGAAGGCAGGGGTAAGTAATTGATCAAACTGTAAAACCTAGAAACACAAGGCAAAAGATGAAATGGTATGAATTACTAAGTTTCAAGCTAAATTTATGCTTCCAGGTGTTTGTTCAAGCCTCCTTCATTTCAAATTTTTCAGATATTATTAACGTGCTTAAGTGCTCATTCTTGAATACCCAATGTTCCTTCATCTTCTTTTTCAAAGTTACTGGTATTGTCTTTTCTCTTCAGCTGGGCTATGAATCCTGGAGAACACATGTCCCTGTTGGCCAAGAGGCTTTCAAGATCTGATGATAATTAAGCAATCCCTGTTTCTAACATTACCTCTAAGTGATTGGGAAGAATTTTTTGTGCTTGGATTCTGAAAAATCAGTGATAACAGGGGATTAGAAAAAAACTCACTAGGACCAGGGTTTTAAAATGTCAATTAAAGGATCAATGTTTTCTCAATGAATGTTAGACCAGGAGTTCATAGGTTACTAGTTGCCAAAAAGTGTCAGGATGGTAGGTAGGGTGTTCTAGGATCACCCTGGCTTTGCCATACTGCCAAATGAGAGATCTTGTCAGAATAATGCGAAGTGCTGATGTGCTTCCCAGCCTAAAAAAAGGGAAAGTCATAGATTAGAAGTTGGAAGCTGCTGCACTAGATGATGTCCTTGTAGGCCCTTGTTTTAGCATATCACAATTCTTAGGAAATTGCCTAAACTCCAAGCCCAAGATCTCCAAGACCGTGGAATAAAGGAAGACCCCAACTTATACTGACTCAGTCCTGCCTTGTGAGCCACCAGGCATAATTGCTTTCCCAGAATGAATGACAGTGAAAGATTTGTGGCAATATCAATTGCAAGACTGCTCACTACATTATATTCCTCATTGTTTTTTCTCAGTCTGTTTTTTAAGCATATCAAAAATGGATCTGTAATCATGATCCTATAACAACTGACTTATGATACGTCAGGAAGTAGGGATGGAACGGACCACATGAGGTCATCTATTTCAGCCCCCTACTCAGGGCAGTTTCATGCCTTATTAAACCATCGCATCCAAGTGTTTGTTGTTTTGTTTTATCAATTTTTCTGTCTTATTACCTCTTTAACTACATGTATGAATTCCTTTTTTCCCTTTCCCCCCTTAGTACTGACAATGTTTAAATATTTTAAGCTGTTTTACTATACCCCTGAAGTCTGGTATTAGCTAAACTCTATTTTACATCATTTTGTGTTTTCTCATAGGTCTCTGTCACTCAAACTCTTTATTCATTTCAGTTGTTTTTCACTGGTTTCTCTCCAAATTGCTTGGTTTAGTTTGTTATGAAGGAACCCAGGACCATGATTAGTAAATACCACAGTGCTATGTGGCACAGCCTAAGAAAATAAACACCATTGAAATGTAGGTATGTGGCATACCTCTTACTTCTGTTTTGTATCAAAGGAGAGGTTGTATTGTGTTATTTAGCAATGTAGCAATGGAGCCAGGTGCCCACAACAGGTATTTTTATGCCCTTCTCCCCAATACTGGTTCCCAAGGTGATTGTCCCAGACACACTGCCCTAGTAATGCCACTGATGTTATATAATTTGAAGCCCTCTTTCATGTTAGAGATATACATTCAGTGATACAATACCTAACTGTCAGATACAGATTGGCAGTTAATTAGGAATTGTTTTGTATTTTTTCCAATCAAATTTCTGGCTTTTCAACTAACTACAAACTTTGTGTTAAATGTGATTTTTGTTGTGTTAAATTTGGCAAGCCATGGAAGGTTGCCTGGCCCTGAGTCTGAATTATTTTTAAAAGAAAGGGTGATCCCCATTACTTGAAACTATATTTGTATAAAATTATTGTACACATCATCAAAGTTGGCCTGCTATTGCATTTATCCGGTAGAACCTATAACACACTCAGCATCCCTAAAAGGTAAAACTACAGGCACAGAAAAGGGCAATTCAACTGGGATTAGGATGCATGTCCAAATCCAATAGCCAATTCAGTAGCCCACAACATTGCCTATTTGTATACTTAATTCTGTGATCTAAAGTATCCATAATTGTTCCATATTTTTCAGTGTTTATCAGTTTTTATCTGTCTAAGAAGGGGGATAGAGAAATCCAAATAAGAGTGTTTGTAAAGGTCTACATTTTCAAAGCGTATTGCCATGATTAATATGGAGGAAAAGGGAGAGTAGCCCAGAATTCCTGATTCTTAGCTCCATTCTGTCCTTTATCCAGTAGACCACACTACCCCCTGCAGGTGTACAGACCTACATCTGCTCAGTTAGGCTTACAAGTGCACATTTTTGTGATGGAGCTGAATTTCTTTTTCTTTCTTTGTATATATTAATGCGAAAAAAATGTGAATTTCCTCAATAATTATTTTAAAAAGCAAGATTAGGGGAGCTCCAAATAGCTAAAAACATTCTGGGAACAATTGTGAATTTCCGTAAGTTTATTACTACTGAGCTATATCAGTTCTGATTTTTTTTTTTTTTTTTTTTAATCGTACAACTATAATAAAAAGGGGACTGTAAGAGTACATTATGAGTTGAGCACTTGCGCAAATATTTACAGGATTGCGGACTATTTATTATGTCATGCTTTATACTAAATGCTATCTAGAAAACTTAACATGATCCAGTAACAGTATACAACAGAAAAATAATCCCTTTCCTTGACTCATCTAATTCAACCCCTGCTTAAAGCAGGGCCAGCCATAACTATATCATTCTACCCAAGGCTTTGTCTAGCCAGGTCTTAAAAACCTCTAGGGACTGAGATCCCACTACCTCTCTGGGTGACCTGTTTCAGGAAAATAGTAAAGTACTGCAACAGGCTACCCAGAGAGGTTATGGAATCTCCATCCTTGGAAGTTTTTAAGACCTGGCTAAACAAAGCCTTGGCTGGAATGATCTAATTGGGGATGGTCCTGCTTTAAGAAGGGGGTTGGGCTAGATGACCTCCTGAGGTCCCTTCCAACCTTCATTTTCTATGATTCTATGACTTTAATTAAACTGCATTATCCCAGGGTTATGTCAGAAGAACTGTTTTTCTTAGCAGGCTTTTCTGGAGCTGGCCCTTTAGATTTGGGAGAGTCAGCCAGCAGCAGCTATAAAACAATCATTTTACAAATGCTTTTTGCAGCTATTTCTATTCCATCTGGTAAACTCTCTTAAATTGGGTTAGATTTTTCCTCTCTTTTCTCTCGGCATTTTAAGGAGATGCACTAGACCATGAAATGACCTTTTGCTTTGCCTTTTTTTTGTGCCCAAATTTAAATGCATCTGTTTGGTATAATTTCTACATTGTCACTTTCCTAATATTCCTTACGCTAAGCATTCAAAAATCATGAATTTTGTTTGTTTGTTTAAATAGTGTTTTGGATGATTTACTTAATTGAATTTTTACTCTTTTTCTTTAGTTTCTGTGGATCCTTTAACCCCTCCAAAATCATTTCCTCTTCAAACAGAAACAGCATAATCAACTTTTATTTTAACAAAAAGCTAAAAGTTCAGTTTCCTGGTAATGAGATTTTAAGGTGGGAATGGTATACAACAAGGGTCAAGAAACTTACAGAATGACTGTAAGAGCTGACAGTAGTACATTCAGGTAGGAAAGTTAATATGAAATCTATGATATGACCTGGTAGCAACAAGTCCTCTAAGATGAACCCAGACCTTTTAAATAAGTTGACTGCTGATCAAGAGCTCACCTATGTCATCTCACTTTTTGTCCCCTGTCATATCTGTACTGCAAACATTTATTTGTGTACTCCTCTTTATTTCTCTTTTTTCCCCTGCTATTGTATGTAGAACTCAATGACATATTTAGCTCTGTGACATTTTGTGGATACTTTGCATGGAGGAACAACAAAACAAGGTTTGTTACTTCATATTCTGAGGAAGGTAGTTCCAAAGAGCCATAACTCATTATTATATCAAAATAAAGCCACATGAGAAAAAGTGTATTTGGGCTGCAAAAATCAAACACTTGATATTTCAGTCTTATAGTTGCTTGTTCAACTGTAATTTTGACCTTTTGACCATCCATTTTTGTGTGCTGACTTTTTCTGTGGAAAACAGCCTGTGATTTTAGATGACTCTCATAATAACGCCTATGTACACAGGGTCAGAAATAATGTTGTACTGTCACCTGTGAAACTGGCATTTCCTACGATTTGAGTGCTAGATGTCGCAATCTAAATAACTTAGTGAGTTTTGTCTGAAACTTTCTCAACTTTCTTTGAAAGGAAAAAGGTTTAAAAAAATTCTGTGCACATCGTAGTAAACACTATTATCAGAGTTCAAACTCTGAACTGTCAACCCTCCAATAGACTTGTACCTTGACCAAAGGACTTAAATATATTAGCTGACAGCAGAAGTCTGTAATTGAGGAAGAGGATATTGCTGGGGTGAGGTGGTCATTTGTAGGAGGATTGCCTAAGATAAAGTAGTTCTGCATGATCTTTCTCTTTACTTTCACCCTAAGAGCTGGGGGACCTTCTGCCCTCAAGGGTAGGGATTTTCCTCTGTTTCTGGAAACTAACTTTTCTGAAGTGCTCTTAAAGTAACAGCTTCTCAGGAAACTCGTGGGTGTTTCTATTGCAGGCTCTGCTAATACTGTTTTAGCAGTAATGGCCTGGTTTTGCTTTTAGACTGTTCAATGAACATTTTATGATGGGGGCTATATCAAACTTGAGGCTGTGGCCGCTTATTTCACAGGCAGATCACAGGGCTAGCTTCCATTTTTATGGGCTGATTGTGGTGCCTCCCCCCCACCCCCTGGTAGAGGGGTCCCAGGGCCCTGCACCCAACTACTGATTGATGGAGAGGGTTGTCCATCAGGCAGCACTCCTTGCTGCTGATTTGGCTGAGAACGCTGTCAATCATGCAGTCCCATCCCTCACTGCTGATAGGTAGAAGGGGTCAGGCTACACAACAGGTAGCCTTCTCAGCCAATCAGCAGCAAGGGGCTGGGGTAGCAGCCATATTGCCCGCACCCCTTCCCTCCACAACAGTCTGCAAGGTCAGGTGGCAATGATCTTGAGGACTGCTGGCTGCCACTGGGGAGCCAACATTTTATTTTTAGTAAGTTGTTTGTTTCCCACCACAAATTTCAAATAAATCACTTGATGTCACAGAATCATGATTTGAGTAGGTCCCTCTGTCATAAGCTCAGCAATAACCAGTATGCCACTATCATCAGTGTGTACATCCCAACACTTGATGCTGATGATGTCAAAGCACAGTTCTACTCCAACTTTGACCATGTTCTGACTAATTATTTCAAGGAAGACAAGATCATTCTCTCCAGTGACTTCAGTGCCAGTTAGATGTGACCTGTAACTCTGGGGTAGCACCTTAGGGAAGGAAGGAGTAGGGAAAGCTAACTCTAACAGCATAGTTCTGAGCATATGTGTGAAACATGATCTTGTCGTCATTAATGCCACCTTTAGACAGCGTGTTAAATACAAGACCATCTGGAGACACCCTTTCTCAAACACTGGCACCTCTGGCTATTGTTAGTGTCCATGACTGAATAGACGCCTATATCACATGAGCCATGCAAGGGATGCAATAATTGCTAGACAGATCACCATCTTGTCAGATATGTTATGAACATGTAGATTCTCCTGAAACACCAAAAACAGCCAAAAGCAATGTGAAGGACTCTCAACACTAAATCTGTTTAAGATCTAAAGATTTGTAAGAATCTCTGACACAGCCTCCATGAACTCTATGCCTATCCATAAGAAAGCATCGAGGAACTCCTAGAAGGGGTTTAAAACCACTGCCCATATGGCCTGTGCTGAATCTATTGGCTATACCATAAGGGTGTGCAAAATGGGCTGTATTTGATTTGGATTCAGCCTGAATCAAGGACAGTGATTCTATTTGTTGATTCTTGTAGGATAGGAGGGTTGGCTAGAAGTATGTAGAAAAAACATTTAAAGCTGTCTCTATGTCTGAATCACCGAATCTCTCTGAATCTTTCCAAATTGATTCAAAGAGATTAAAGGGTTCTTTGATTCGATTTGGATTTGGAGATTCAACCACCAAATTGGGATGAATCTCCCAATCGAATTAGGGACTGAAGCTTCTCACAGCCCTACTATATCACTCATTGACACCAAGACTTGTTCAATGAGTGTAATGCTGAGATCCAAGGCCTCCTTATCAAGAAGAATGAGGCCTTCTCTTCTGGTCAAGTTGACACCTCATCTCAGAATAAGGAAGAGATGTATCAGATCCTCAAATGCAAAGCTTAAAGGAGGATCCGGGCAACCAAAAATCAGTATGGTAAGATAAAGACATAGAGAGATATCTGTATGCTGACAAACATGGCATGCATAGTTTTTCTCTGCAACAAAAGTCACCTATTGCCCCAATTTCCATAGTCCTGGTTTCCTGCAGTTGATGGATAGCTTTGTGCTCCTCAAAGACAATAAATCTATCCAAGCTAAATGGAAAGAGCACTTTGAGGCACTCTTAAGCCATGGGTCAACTGTGGTAGATACCACCATGGAACCCATCCCCCAACACCCTGAAAGTGGATCCATAGCCAACCCTCCTATCCTAGAAGAAATTTGGCATGCCATCCAGGAAACCAAGAACTGGTTTCCTGGACTGGCTGTCATGCCTGTTGAAATCTACAAGGCTTATGGCAAAGAACTGGTACTGAAATTCCACAAATGTATTCTCTGAAAAAACAACAAAGAACCCTTGGAGACTAGCCAACCTCATGACTATTTTCAAGAAAGGATCAAACTATCCAATGGGGCAATTGACATGATCTTTGTTGGCTGTCAGATCCAAGAAAAGTATCAGGAACTACATCAGTACCTGTATATGACCTTACTAAGGTCTTTGATTCCATCAATTCTGAAGTTCATGAATTCTGAAGACAGTACTGGCCAGTTTTGGATGTCCTGAGAAGTACGTCTGAGTACTAAGGCTTCTCCTTGACCCAGATGACTGTGACTGTTCTATATAGTAGATTGGAGGAAGATCCATTTGTCATCCAAACTGCAATCAAGCAAGGATGCATCGTTTCCTCAACTCTATTCCCTATATTTTTACAGCTATTCTTATTTTTATTAAGGACCATCTTTATTCCTGAATTGACATTAAATATCAAATGGATGGAGGGCTCTTCAGTCTGGGATGTTTTCACTCAAAGCTAAAGTACTCAAAACAACTATCCTTGATGTTCAGTATGCTGATGTTCACACTGAGGAAAACCTCCAGACTACACTGGATATCTTTGGAGAAACCTACTGAATTTTGGGCTTCTCTCTCAAGATTGAGAAGACTCAAGTGTTCTACCAGCCTGCCCTGGGCCATGAATGTGACCTCCCTCCCCATATTACAATCAAGAGAAAGATCCTGGAGATAGTTGAACACTTCCCCTACCTTGGTAGCCACCTCTCTCAGAGAATAAACATTCATGAGGAGGTCCAACACAGGCTCCAGTGTGCAAGTGTCTCCTTTGGGACATTGCTCTGGCATGTCTTTAGTGCAGTCTCTGAAAAGACACTAAGATCCAGGTCTACAACATAGTCATCATCCTCACTCTCTTCTACAGGTGTGAAACATGGGTGTCCTACCATTATCTTAAGAGTCTGGAAACATATCACCAATGGTGCCTCTGGGAAATCATCCATATCAAATGAGAAGATTGCCACACAAATGTCAGCATCTGTGCTGAATCCAGTGTTACCAGCATCAAGTCAGCAATCCTCAAACACTGACTTTGCTGGACTGGACATTGTATGTTAATGCCTGACTCTTGATTGCCTGAACAAGTGCTCTACTCCCAGGTCAGTAATGGCCTGAGATCTCATGGCGTCCAGAGGAAATGCTGTAAAGATGCATTGAAGACATGCCTTAAGAAAATGGATACTAACATCAAGAGTTAGGAGAAGCTAGCTGCTAATAGACCCCAGCGGAACTGCAGCCTCAAACAAGTGGCAGCCTCTTTCGAGGTAAAGCATTTTGTTGTCAAAGCAGAGAAGAGAGGGCAGAGGAAGGAAAAAACGGGGAATCCCAGGCTGTAGCCTATACTCCCCTGCAAACAACCTCTGCAACTTCTGTGGAAGGTTTTGTAGGTCAGGGACTGGACTGTTAAGCCATCTCAAGACCCATTAATGAGCTGCGGTAGAGATCATCATAAAATAAAGGGATTGCTGATGATGAGACGATTCATGTTCCATTTGGGGGTTTTTTTATTTGTTGGTTGGTTTGTTTTTTGGCATGATCAACATGAATAAGAGAAGCCATGTCAGTGATGCTGCTTGAGATAATGAAGTGGCGTGTGTGATTTTACAGGTTGGAACATTGTTGTTAGATCTTCAAATGGCATAAGTTAGCTGAGGTCTGTTGACTTCAGTGGAACTAAACCGCTTTTCACTTAGAGTTGAGCTCACTAAGGAACCTGGAGAATTGAGCCCCAAATAAACATTAACGACTTACAAATAGAACTGGCTGATTTAGGGAAACTTAAGCTTGTTTCTTCAGCATATAGGATGTTGAGGAATTTTTAGTTGAGAAACAGTGATGTATGAAAAGAGAAACAAAAATCAATTTATAATGAGTGCATCAGAATTTGGAAGGATTCTCATGCACAGATTAAGGCTTGTGACTGAGACTGTGAAATGCTTCATTAATTTTTCTAATGCTTCCTTACTTAAGCACTTCTGAGGTAGAAATGATAAGGCTACATATCTAATCTAGGAAGTTTTTACAATTGGTATTTGATAGGTATGATAGGTGGATTTAGAAAACTGAATGCAGTTATCCTTTCTTTTCTTAGCACGTTACAAAAATATTTTGGGGCATGTTATTCTGTTCCCTGACCAGTATGAACTGTTTGCAACAGTAATGTTTCTCCCATAATATAAGGCCACATAGGGTATGTTAACGGTAAGACCATGACTGGAACTGTTAGAGAGATGGCTAAATTAGCTCTAACACACCTGAGAAATGGTTTGAAAACTAGGTCTACAGAAATCACCACCCCTCGACCATAGACAAAGCAATAAAGGTTGTCTGAGAAGTAATCAACTGATGCTCAAATGTCCAAATCATGCATATACTCCGTGCTTGACTCTGGTTTAGATTGCGAATGTTTTATCCTGCCTTCAGTGTCTGTGTTTAAAACTATTTGTGTAACCTCTTCTTTCCTCTAAGCTGGTCCCCTATTGTGTTTTGTTTAAGCATAGATAGGATGGGGTAGGTCTGTATATATCTAGTAATCAGTTCATTCATAACCAGTGTCCTTTTAAATTTTGGAATGTTGGTCACGTGTCGTTCATTTCCCCATTCTGTAGTTGGAAACTGCCTCAGCTAGATGAGTAAAACAACACCTCCTTTAACTTCAGATGTGATTTGCATACTTCTTCAACATTTCTATATGAACTGCTTGGTTTTCACCTGATTTAATGCTTCAATCAGAGGTGCAGCAATGTTGCAAGGCGCTGGAGCAGTGGTGACTCATAGTTGTTGCCATGCTGACAGTGCAATTGCACAGCTGCAACAACCACCGTTTTTTCCACCCTCCTCCCCCAAGTCAGTACCCAGGTGGCTGCCCTGATTGCCTCACAGCAGTTATACCATTGTCTTTGGTTGCCAATATATAGCAACATGGCAATAAGATTCCAGTTAGATTCTGGGATTGCCATTGTGTTTATCAGTTTGTACCTTAACTTTGCAAATGACCAAGTGGGGCTACTTGCATGCTTAGCTCGGTGCATTTTCTCATGTACAAAGTTTCTTTCACATGTGTATGTTTGGACGATTTGGGTCTCTGTTAAGTTCAGCTTTGTTGCTTTCGAAGCCTCTTAATCATGTAAGGTTTTGAGCAAGTTAAATCCTGCATTCTCTCAGTAGAAGGTGCAGGGGTTTTTATGTCTTTCTAACTGGAAAATATTAATAGATTCTAGGGCATGTTCCTTTATTCTCAATACAGGGATTGGAGCGTCAATGACCAGGTGTAAGTGGTGTAGTTAGTTTATTGACATCTTTTACTACAAAGAATATAGTGAGACCATTGTCCGACAGTAAATTGAGTACTAATGAAATCAGAATAAACCAGACTCTAACTGAACTCTGCACCAGCCTGAACGTAACTACAGAGTTTATAAACAACTATGCTATTTCCGTAGTTTTCTAAATTGCAACACAATAAATGCCTGCTTATTTCCTGTATTAAAATATTGGAATATTCATATCAGCCCATCTCCTCTAAAATGGCTTCAGTGAAGGTAGCTGGAAGATTAACAAGCCTGGATTCTGATGGGCCAAGCAAGGAAAAGAATTGTTAAATGGAGGACTCCTCGCAGGAAATGACCCGCCAGCAGTTCCTTGTTTATATTGCACGTTCATCTGCTGGCTTGCTGCTTCCAGTTGCAATCATGGGAGCTTAATAGTTGAAAATGAGGTCAATATTTGAAAGGATTCTCTGCAGAATCTTTTGTTTGCTAATGCTCCACCTTCCTTTGGAAAAGTTAGGTTATTGAAATGGTGGCTTACTATTTGACCTATGCTAGACCAGCCTTCTGAGAGAATTCCAGTTTTGTGACTTGGATGCCTTCCTAATAAGAACCTCTCAAAAACAATATGTGATCCATGGCCATGAATCTAAAAGTTAAATGCCTGCTGGAAGCTGTATTGAAAGGTAACAGGAGTTCACACAGTGTGTTGTGATGTACTTAGACTCGGCACAGCTGGGGAATTTGAAGTATATTTGCTTTTCATTGCCATCTTTTCAAGCACTGGCACTTCACTTGCTGCAGAAATTCAGATTGTTCCGGGAGACTCTGATGTTGCTCTTTTATGTTTTATAACTGTCTCACATTTGGAGAAGTGTGGCATGTGAGGAAATATCAGGACGTTTATACAAGATTGTAACAGGGCAAGGAATAGTAGGAGAGCATTAATTCTGAAGTTTTTTGCAAAAACCTGTTCCTTATGGTTTTGGTTTAAAACAGTATGAGGTTGAAGCTGAAATGGCCTGAAGATAATAGAAGCTGATGCCAAATATTATTAAAAAGTAGGAAGATGCATGGATAGTAGAAGTACCTTGACCTATTTTCACAGGAGCAGAGCAGACTCTTTGATAAAGCTCTAATAGAATTATTTTTTCAATGATAAAAGAGTGAGGTTGATAAATAACTTCTAGTGTGCAAGATGAATATTGTGGTATTGGGGACTATATAGGTAAATCTAGACAGACTAATGGAGAGTACCCTTATCCTCTTTAGGAATAGCTTGTTTTCTGGAAGGCCGCATGTCTCAAAACTCAGGATTGTTTTGTTTTTTGGGGTTTTTTTATTTCTGGTTTCTGTCGCAGGTCTGTCTCCTGACTTGGGATCCAATCTTGCTTATGTTGGAATCAGTTGAATTCAGAAGTAAAACTTCTGTAAGAACTGGATTTGCCCCCAGCTGTTTGACCTTGAACAGATTAGTCACCTCCCCTTGCTTTGGTTTTCTCGTCTATAAAACAGGGATAATAGATCATGCTTCACAGGGGTGCTGTAACATGTAATTTGCTCATATTCATGAAGTGCTTTGAGCTGATTGTTTTTTCTGGCTCAGACCATGGTACCATAACATGCCTGTCTAGTTCAGGTTGGTCCAACACCTGGCAAATCTGGAAAATGAGACTTAGAACAGTGACCAGGCTATCATCTTTCCCTTATGTGTCTTTTACCCTCTTCTTTTATGTTTTAATAATGAGAATGAGCTTTTATATGGACTATTAGCATTGAACAGGGGGCTGGGGAAATCAGGCTTCATTAAAATATAGAAGGCAAATAGGGCTGTTATGTTAGTATTTTCAGAATGTGGACGAGTAAAATCAGTAGCTAACATGATCTACCGGAATCAGCCAAGCGACATGTAAAGTATCAATACAGGAATTGCTAATGCAGTTTTCTAGTCAGAGACATACCCTTATTGAACCTAAAGAGACTCAGACAGAAAGTTCAGTACCCTTAGCATATCTGTTTCTGCAGTTATGTTTCCATGAAACACGTTTCCAGAAACCCTTTCGGCAAAACGGATCCAAGAAACTATTTGCCATCAGTAGGAGCATCCAACACAAATATGTAACTTTTGAAATCACTGTATCAAGTCCTGAATGTGTGAAATGGAAAAACTACCCACCACAGGCAGAGATGAATAAAGATCTGCAGTGCTGAACAGAAACCGCTGTGCTGTATTAGTCCACACAGGACACATCATATTCATTCTGGCTGGAAACAGGAACACCCAAAATGCTGCAGATTGCCTTCCTCCCCACATAAGTACTGTTTGTTTACTGAAGGCCAAATGAGATCTGCATATGCATCTGAAAGATGAATTTGGCCTGATATTTTCAATTCTTTCTTGCCAAGAGGAAAATTGATGTCATGGGAGAAAAGGAAGGGCGGTGAAAGAGAGGGAGAGTTGGTATGCACGACATCCATTAAAATTGACTGACAACTAAAGCAAATAACCTATATTTTGACATTTTTCAATAGATTTTCCAGACACACTAAAGCACCAGTTTATATTTTTCATTGTCTTCATTCTGTCTATGATTTCACCTATCCAAACAGTCATTGTTTGCATTTGGTTCTCTACAGGTGAACTCGGAGTCAATATTGCTAACCCCCAGTGTGCAAAAATCATATTTCAGCCTTCTTCTACCCTCAGCCTTCCAAAAAAATGACTTAAGTATCATAAGTTTATAAAACATTGTGTCCTTTCTATCTTCTAAATTCTGTTTAAGAATAAGGGTGCTTCTGTTTATCTAACCAGACAGGAGTCACATTTTTGAAGCCTTTTTCTGAATTTAGAAGGGATATGCATTTTACCTGAGTCTTTTGCAAGCCGTTGGCTTCAGGAGTTGGAAGTTGATTTTAAAAATGCAATATGATTGTGAGACTCCCTATAAAATCTTAACATCGGGTAAAATTGACCATTTGCATGTATCCCTCTGACTTTATTAATATGTCTCACTGATGCTGTGTGTTTGCTGACAGGGATGCAGTTGCAGAACTGGAACTCAAAATGGCTGTAGTGTAGGAAGCATGAGGAGATATTTTTCTAACATAAATATCCTGTCTTAGAGTGATTCTCTATTTAGTAAGTCTCGTAAAGCAACTCAAACTAAAGCACTTAGCTGGCAGCCTTAGATGGCTGCAATTATAATGGAAAACTAGATCTTTTAAATGCTTCACTTCTTAATAATTATATCTACTGCCTTGCATTTCCATAATGCAGTTCATTCCAAGGATTGCAGAATCTTTTTCAAAAACTAGATTGCTTAAACAGAAGCCTCACCCTAAGTCACATGGAGCTCTACTCATTTCTAATGAACTCCCCAGTTGGTTTCAATGGCAAACTCTTGATATTATTAATATAATATAGCCCTGTGACTTAGTTGATGAAATTATGACTCCTCTATGGGGACTGACTCAAAAGCCCCTGGATGAACAGGCATGAGTGTCTAGTTCTTAGCTAGTAGACCAATACATTAACCACAGAATGAACTTGTAGGCTGTTGCAGCGTATGAACCTCTTAAAGGAGTTTAGCCACTAGAGGGTGGCAAAGACCCACTCTGGGTTAAAGTGGGTCAGAGAATAATGTTTTGCCAGCTAGTTAGGTAAATACTCAGGAGTGGACGTGTCAGACAGAATCAATCTGCTCTCTAGGTGAAAATAAGTTATTGTATGATGGAAGCCACACTTCAGAAACACTAGGTTAGATTTTCCTCTTGCACCAGAGGACTGAAAGTAGTGCCGCTGAGGCAAAAAAAGCTATACTAGCATAAAGCCAAAGAGGTTGCAAGTTCAGAATCGGGTCCCAAATATTTAAATAGGAGGGCCCAATAACTTGTCTTCTGGGGCAGAGCGGGATTGTCTAATATCCAGAATGTTACTACCAAGCCTTTAGTAAGATTACTTGTTGTTATTAGTATGAGATGCATTTACTGTCTCAAATATGTCTGCAGTGCTTTGAATAGGTGTTGGCTTGGCAGTCAGTCATTCTGCACTATGTTAAATCTTTCAAACTGAGAATTGAAAGTTGAGTTGGATTTTTGTTAATGAATAGACAGACTTCCACGCTGCTAATGGGAAGAGAAAAGGAAAGAGCAAAACTGCCCTCTACAAAAAGAGCACTGCTGTTCTGACACTGTCTACATGGCAAACCTATTATGCTAGGCAGCAGTGCCCTCAAAGCTGATGCTGTTGCACGTAGACTGCCTCCTAAATCAGAAGCAGCGTAGCCATGTCTGGCAGTGCTGTGAACAGGTTAATTAGTACTGTAACTCTGCAATGCTAGTTAGCCTGCCAGAGTACTGCATGAACATGCTATGCTGCTTCTGGTTTAGAAAACCACCCACGCAGAACAGTACAGTGTATTGGACAGTACCACTATCAGTAAGTTTAGATTGGAGATATGTACTATACACGCCTGAATTTTATACAGATTTCATACCCATGTAATATCATTGACTTCAGCAGTAACTTGTGATTTAGACGTCAAGAAGTCAATGGGCTACTCATGTGCTTACAGATAAGCATGAAAAGTGCTTTGCTGAACTGGTGTTTTAAAGCCTGGTCCAATGCCAGCTAAAATCACTGAGAATCTTTCCATTACCTTAAATGGGTTTTAGATAACTCCTTTATACCATATTAAGGAAAGGCAGAATCTGCCTGCATTTATTGCTGTCTGCTCACTAGAAAAGAAAGATGATCGAACTATATCCTAGTCATAATTGGAAAAGATAAACAAGTGGTCCCGCAATAAAAATGAATTATGATCTTATACTCAGACTGAAGAATTTGATGGAATTGTATATGTTTGGTAATGTCTCGTTTCCATGAAAATTTTATTCATAGCAAAGTAACAGCTGCTTCAAGTTTTAGTGTTTCAACATGAAGTCTTTGGTATATTTTTCACCTTAGTGCTTGCCCGTGAGTTTGAATTCACTGTTCTTTCCTGTATGTTTTAGATCTTAATGTAGTTGAAAACTAGATGTAGTTCTAATGGAATAAGAGTTTTCAAAGAATGGAAGAACTCAGCTTATTTATAATGACTGATTCCTAATGCTGGAATTGCCTGATAACAGCATAACAGCATAGATCATCTCACGTTATGATGCAAAACAGTCAAAGTTGTTAAGATAATGTTTGTTTCCACAATGGATAAGTCAGCACTCCAAACTAGATCCTTATTGCCCTCATTGATTCACATTATACTTCAACTAGTGTGGGTCATTTGTGGTTTCTGTTTTTCTGGACAAGCCATATGGCATATCCCAGAGGGACCCAGGGCATTGACCCTGGGCTATTACAAGGCATAGATATTTGGCACGCTAGACTAGTGATTAAATATTAACCACAGCAGACGCATTATTTCCACTCTGCTTTGAAATGAGTCTTTAATTAGAAAGAAAATAACAGCACTGAATGAAGTTTCATGCTTGTTTTCTGAAGTAAATATTTTGACCCGTATGCCTGTGATACAAGCTCCGAAAGTCCCATGAGACTTCAGATTGCCACTCGCAGACCAAACACAGGTGTCTCAAGCTGTGTACAGCTTTCAATCATCTGGCAGAGGTAAGAAAACTGAAAGCAGAGATGCAGGCCTTGCTTTAAGAAGAGCAGGATTTTTGCTAAATTTAGACATGCTGTCTTCAAAACAAATTACTTTCTAAGATGTCATCATATCAACTGTTGAAAACTGAAGGGCTTTTTTTTTTTCCTGCTTGATATGTAGGAATTCCTGATAAATGTAAACTCTCGCCAAATAAATTTGCCAAGAGTTTTAATTTGATTCTTTATTTCTCAGTCTCATTTGTTATTCTTACATATCCTGTAAGAAGAGCCTTTGCATTTAATTACTTTCTGGGGGATAACCATTTTAAATGTACACATTTTGCATCTCATGAATAATGTATGTTTTTAGGTACATAACTTTAATGTTTTATCTTTTAGAAGATGCTGAGATAATCCAGGTCTTATTTCTTCTGTCCTAAGAAATGAATATATAATATATATATATATATATTTTTTTTTTTTAATTTCCAATTCTCAAGCTCTTGATTTCACCTTTTCTGTTTTTCCAAGTCCTGATTTTTTTTCTTTCTAAGTTTGATGTCTTATGTGGATTGTTTTCTAAACTGGATCCTTCCAAAGTGGATTCTTAGTGCAGAAAAAAACATCCTCAACGCATAGAAATGTATTTTATGAATATAAGGATTTTTTTAATGCTACTTAACAAGGGAGAATATTCCTAATGTAGCAGCTTATGATTTCATTTATAAATATATAATATGCATTGCAGAGAGAACTCTAGGCTCTCTGTTTCAGTGAAATGATATGCATCTTTCAAAATTTATGGCAAGGCAGTTCCTGATACTTTTGATAAAACTAAATATGATTAAGGTATTGATTAACTAATAAAAGAGGTGCATTGGCTTAGATGTAAATCTTGCCCCTAGTTTTTGTGAAATAAGCTTTAAAAAAATGGCCACTGTCATTAAGAAGTCTGAATTGCATGAATAGGTTAATTGAAATGGATCACCTCTTGTGGTGCTAGTGTCTGATGACTCTTCTGTGTCATACTTGCTCATAATAAAAAATGAAAACGATTTTTAACACAAAACCCAAACATGGCAAACTTGTTGATGAACAGGAATATAGAAGTTCCCATTCTAGATTGGATTGCTGTCTGAGGACTGACAGGTGGTTCAGAGGAAGATGGTAAATATCATGAAGGATATTATACAGGTGAACCTAGACAGGCTAGGAAGTTGGGCGGATCAGAATCAAATGAAGTTCAATGTCAAAAAAATGAAATGCTTTATCTGGGGACAAAAAACCTTCTACACACCTACTGGCTCGGCAATGCCAAACTGACCAGCACCACAAATGAAAGAGACCTGGGGGTAATAATAGACCACAGTATGAATATAAACCAGCAGTGTGATGCTGTAGCCAACAGGGAAAATAATACCCTGACATGCATCAATTCATGCATCTCCAGCAAAACTAGGTAAGTGATTCTCCCACCGTACTTGGCATTGGTGCGACTGCAGCTGTAGTACTGAGTCCAGCTCTGGGTGCTGCATTTCAACAAGGACCTGGTAAAGCTTGAGAGACTTCAGAGAAGAGCAACCTGTTTTGTATGATCAGAGACTTGTAAGGCAAGCCATATGATGAAAGGCCTGGGACTCTTCAGCTTGAAAAGAGAAGGCTGAGAGGGGACTTGATAATTTCCTTGTTAAGTTTAATGTCTGAGGCACAATAGCCTACATATATACCAGAATCATATGTATTTTGGGTGACTTTAACGATAGCAATTCTGTTGACATCCTAATTAATGAAACAAAAAGCAAACTACTACCCTGGATTATGCTTTTGCAAACTGACTGTTTGGTTTTATGTTTTGTGCTGACTTGTATAAGTGTAACAGAGGGACGAATTTGACCTAATAGTTTTTAAAGTGCCTTCATTTGGACTTAAAATATTTTATGTTTTCAGTGCAAATTGTTAGGAATGTCATAACTTTAGGCTTTAAGGAAATTAGATAATACAAACCTGCATGATTAATTCGTTGAAGTATCCTCCCATTTTTTAGGATTCAGGGAAGATGCTGCCTCCTCTATACTTGGATGTAGATGAACCCAAAAGGCAGTAGAACTGGTGACTTTCCACTACCTGGTGGTAAGAGGCTGGAGCAAACAGAGTATCATTGTGAAGAAGGATTGTGTGCTTGCTGCATTCCATGAATCTCTGTCCCCCACCTGAAGATGTATTCAGCACTTTTAAAATCTTTCTGCTCTCATGCCGGTATGTAGGGTAGCTAGTCAGAGGCAAGCCACCAAGGAGTGGCACCCCAATTTTTGCAATGGTGCTGTCCCATCATGTAGCTGGGATGTTGCTGGTATATACCACCCATGCTGGGAGGTCATTCCTATCTATCTCCCTTAGGTTCTTTCCTAAAGGAATTCTGTCCCAGATGGATTCAGGCTGCTGAGTCTCTGCACTGTTTAAGCAATGCACTGTGGCCAGGGCAAAGAAGAGAATATCTGTCATAATGGTTATTCTGAAAAGGATATAATGTGAAGAGGCATCTTTAGGAGGCACTAATGCCATTTAGCAGCATTCCCATCCTGTAATCATCAATGAAAAAGCCGCAACTGAAATACCATTGATATCAGTGGATTTCCATTGACATACCAGGTTTTTGGATGATGCTTATAATGATGATTATCGCTCTACATCTGAGCAATGACTCCAGCCACGTGTCTCATTCTGGTACCTTACAAATAAATAAATCTGAGTTCATCTGAGACTTTATGGACTAATTTAATTAGTTCAGTGGTGAAAAACATGGTTGTTCAACTAAGTCAGTAAAATTGGTGATGGGACACTGTTTTGCCTTTGGTAAATGCCGAGTCAATCCATTGAAGTTCGTAGTCTGAATTAGTCTGAATTTACTCTGGAGCAATGAAGGGCAGAATAGAGCCTGTGGTTGTTAATTACATGAAAATCATCTTGCAAAGGTCTCATTAGTCTTTTTATTTGTACTGCAATTTTTCTACATTAATCATTCCCGCTGATATGCAAGCAATATTGGGTTGGGTTGTTTACGTACATGGAGCGTGATATAATGGTCTGTTTGAATCACTAGCTCATTTGCTTGTCTTGACAATAATTATTCTTGATTTAACAAAGGTGTAACTACTTTCAAAACTGTACACTGAGCAAGCACAATAAGAGAAGACTGTAGTCCACAACTACACATTTAGACCTCCCACTTGCCATGAATTGTGTAGGTGTTATCAGTGGGATTACCCTTCAGTGTGACAGCCTGAAACGTAAACACATTGTCTTTGGGGTATACCTCTGGATAAATGTGCACTGACTGGTTCAAGTTTGCTATGCTTCATGAATGGCAAATAACCATCTATTATTTAGTTAGTCAGTTTTATTGAAGAGGAGTGCGAATGAGAAAGCAATTAGATACTGCAAAGGGAAGTCTTTTTATTTACATATGAATTTTTGCTAATTGGGACAGCACTGACTGAACAATATCATACCAGGCTGTGATTTTGCCAAGTCTCTCAGACTGAAACTTAGGCAAAGACTTGTAAATGAAATCAAAGAGTGGAGTTGGGACTGTTGCTTAAATTACCCTTATGTTTTAGACTTGCATGTAACACTCTTCACTTCCAGGCCCAAGCTGTCATGTTGTGCTGTGGGCATGTAACAAGGAACCCTACCCCTGTTACCAGAAAGCAGGCTGGTCCATTTAAGACCAGAACTTTCCAGGTACAGCCTGCTGGCAGGGTACGGGTTAAAAGCTGATCCTTGCTGGCTAGTCAGGTGACTGGAAGGGGGCAGGCCAGAACTATAAAAACCCTGGGCTTGGTGGCAGTTTTGGGGCAGCAGCCAGGGTGGAAGGAGTTTGTGCATAAGAGCTCCTTGGCTGCCTGTCCAGCTGCTGTAGAGGGACATCCTGATGACTCCCAGAGAAGCTGTGGCAGTCCCACAAGGAGGAGCATAACAGATGGTGGAGCACAAAGCCATGAAGAAATGTAAGCTGGCATGCTGCCTTTTTTAATTTTTATTTTTTTTGTGGCTATAGCCCATGGACTTACTGTGTTGTATTTTGACTGATAGACTGGTGATTTGTGGTTGAGGCTGTAGGGGAGGAGAAGACCTCATTAGTGCCTTGGGGTGCAGTCATAAAAGGCCAAAGGGCTTAGTGTACTAGTGGGTGCAGCCGTATAGGGCCAGTAGCCCACAGCTGGCTGCAGGACTCTGAATCCAGGTTCCAGTGGGGGAATCTTGGCTAGTAGCCTGAGCTATAAGAAAGGGCCAAGCCTGAGAAGGCAGAAGACCCAACAACTTGGCATCTGGGGAATGCAGGGTGAAAGGGGGCCAGAAGGCAAAAGTGAAAAGCAAAAGGAGGGTCATGGGCCCAGAGTGGATTAAGGAGCTAGAGTCTCAAAGTCAACCTGGTGGGTTTAGGTTGGTAGGTCTAGCTAGAGAAAGGCAGGATGCAAGGCCCGGGGTGGCTGAGAACCCCAACATAGAAGTACAATAGGCAGTCTTCCACTTGTAAGAACAACTAAATAATATTTACATCAAGATGTAGCAGGTGAGTAAAAGTGGGATACAAGACGAAAGATAGAAGTGAAACATTAGGGGACTTCAAGGGTGCCTCTCATAGACCACTAAAATGCTACTGGGGAGGGCAACCTGTTACAGTGCACTAGACCAATGCTGCTTTGCACTGATGGGTAGAGGATTCCTACACATAATTTGCAAAGTACTTTATGATATAAATATGCAATATATTAATAATAAAAAATAGCTTTTAGAGCATATTTTAAAACACTTTATTTCTCTTTAACCCATTTCCCACTTACCACTGTGGGACAAAACCCTATTGGGACCCTCCTATCTATACTACCTCAAATACTATCTAGGTAAAAAGACATAAGAGGTCTATGTTTTCAAAGTACTTGCCTGGAAAATAGCTTTTGAGTCCTGCCAGTGTTGCTGCCTTGCTGACAACACTAATCAGACAGCAAGCTGGCTGCTTTCTAAGCTTTTTTCTCCAAGGGATGCAACAGTTGCTCAGAAATGACCCAAATAATTTTTATTAATGGGCCCAACATTACTTTCATTTCAAAAGAGACAAATCATTTAATAAAATGTGTATTCGGTTGTGTTCATTAGTGCTAATCAGTAGTTCATTAAACCTTAATCATATCAATTTCGGGCCACTAATATTCAGGTAGTCTAATAAAGGACACAGCAGTAAAAGAGCACATATTGCTTATGCAGAAGCATATTCATCCATAGCAGAGCCTGCTTGAATACACCCTGCCCATTAATTTGAGCATAAGGGATTTGAGGATGGAGATGCAAGAGAGACAGAAGGCAACAAATACCCAAGACAAATGCAAAACAGCACTTTGGTATTTGCTGTTAGCAGTACAGCATACCCTGGGCATATTATAGGCCACATCTGATATAGCCTTTGTCCTGGCAGCATTCCTGTTGAGTTCGTTAGAAATGTTCATCAGAATGGAAAATGTCATCCCAGGGCTTCTTCAGGATGAAAAAAGTAAAATGCAATTATTGGAAATCCAAATTGGCAGAGAACAGTTAGGACTATTATTTTAGGAAGGAGGATTCTTATTATGCAGCTCCACAGGTAGTGGTACTCAAGAAAAAATATCTGGTTAATGCACTAAATCTTCTAGACATACAAAAAACTAGAACTCTTGGTTCCAAAAGTATACCTTTTATTAGACCAACTGGAAAATGGCAAAAAAAAGTCCTTTTTGGTTTGAAATTGACAGTTTTTTGCCATTTTCCAGTTGGTCTAATAAAAGGTATACTTTTGGAACCAAGAGTTCTAGGGGTTTTTTTGTGTGCCTTTTAATCTCAGACCAACACGGCTACCAAGTACACCCCTAAATCCTCAAAGTGTTTAAATATTCATATAGCATCAGGGCCATGAGTAGTTTGACTGAAATCAGCAAAGCTGTTCTTGTGCTCTTAAGTGCTAAGCTCGACTGGAGTCATGATTTTGATGCCAGCATCTTTTGACCTGGACTTATTTTTAAGAATGACTGCAGATAGCTGAGCAAACTGTTTTGGATGGACAAAGGACTAGCCTACACTTCGCCTTTTGCCATAAATTAGGTTTTGGCTTCTACTTTTTCTAATAGGGAAAGTCTCTCCAAATTCTCCTTTTTGTGGATTGGTTCATGAAGCAGAAATAAGAGAATGTGGAAGGAGTGAGTCTTGTTGGTGTTTGTAGTTCTGACCCAGAACTACAAAGCACCATAAACCTTATAAGCCAGGCATATTACAGTTAAAGCTTTAGATCAAAGCAAGTTTGTCAAACTATAATCATGAATGTTTTTCTGAACCCACTCAGATCTAATAATGCCATGAGCATAAAGATGAAGCTTTAAGGAGATTACTGAAATAGTGCCTTTTCCTCCTTTCATTCAATGGGCTTGGATGAATAAAAACACACTGCACACTTTGTCAGATTCCTATGAAGTGTGGGTGGTGGGCAGCAGGAGGGCTATAGGTGAAGAAAGTATAGAAACACGTAGGCATGGCCCCTGAAAAGACAGGATGTCTTCTGTCTCCTTTACAAGGAGATATGCATTCAAAATGCTCATGCATAGTAGTCATGAGAATCCTTGTTCATCTCCATGTTACCAAGGCCTACCCTGCTATCAGCACTGTTTATCTCCATTACCATATCTCAGTGAAAATAGTAAGCTACTGTAGGCAGTGCCAATGGCTTCTGTAGATCACCTCAAAGAAAGATCTCAATACTTAGACTAAATTTTCTTTCTACAATGACAATTTGGCTAAAAATTAGAGACTACTCTTTCCTGTCTTTTAGATTAACAGTACCATGTGGAGGCTAATTCCTGTTCTCTGTGTGTGCGCATAAAGTAATTTTGTTTCTCTACAACTAAGGAACTAAAAACTGTACAATAAGATATGTACAATGCCAACAGCATTTAGTAAATGAGTTTCCAGGCATATTAATGCAATAGAGCTGTAAGTGTCTCTGCTAAGATAGCTGTATTCATCATATCCTTGCTAAACACTGTTGTGTAAGTAAGTGAATACTATATTTGCTTTCCCAGCCTACTCTCTTCAGCAATAAGTGGAGTATGTACAAAATGACTTTAAATCATTTCTATTTACTATCTTGATAGTTAATACCAGTGTGTATTCATCTAGCCTGTCTGATGACCCTCATTTTGTCTGCCTCTCTGTTGACTGAAGGCTAATGCAATGCATTATTTCACCATGTCACGGAAACTCTCTTTAAATAAAGCTGACATTAAATGAGCTTGTGATGCCGTACTATGTATGGAAGCTTATAGCTAGGTCTAGACAACACCAGGTTGGTTCACACAATAACGTGAAGCCCTGAAGAATCTTGTTGGGACCCCAGTCCACCAGGGATGAATTGAAATTATAGGCATGCTTTTTTCTCAGGCTCTGTTGCCACCTGATGTGAAGTACAAATATTGATTGACAGCTTTGTATAGATAACTTAAATCTCTTGAGAGAACGTACAGATACTTTTTTGGATCTTTTCCCTCTCGGTCTCACTCCTCCCCCCTGCCTAGCACAAGCCATATTAAACAGGAAGTAAAATGAAGGAGAGAGAAGGCTGTGTCAGACTAAGCTAAGGAACCCATGGAATGGTGTTATGGAAACCTTTCCTTGAACCAGATTAGCTATGAAGATGTTTATTGTGAGGCAAATACTGCACAGTAAGGTCATTAGGAGATGCCCAGTCCATCCACTCTTCTACTGGCACAGACCCCAGGCAGGGTCTGCCTGGCTGGGCAGAGCAGCCCATGTCAGGTTCTGCTCCCCCTTGCTGCTACAGGGGCAGGGGTGGGGAGGTAGCCAGCTGCCAGCCGCCATGGCCTCCTGGGCCAGCTCCTGCCACCACCTCTGCTGCTCACCACCAGCCAGGCAGACCCCAGCTGGGGTCCCCTGGAAGGAGAGGGGAGGGAGGGGTGAATAAATTCTCTCCCTGCCCCCCTTGCCTCAAGGGGCCATGCTGGGCTGGTGTCTGGCTGTGCCCCCACCCCTACCAGCGTGACAGAGGGGGTAATTAAACCCCCTCAACTCCCATTTGTTGAGGTTGGTGCCAGGCTGGCAACACTCATGCCCTGCTACTCCACAAGTGTTGGGGGGGTGGGCTGGGGGGCGCTGCTGCGCCCTTGCCAGGCAGACCCCAGCTGGGGTCGCAGGGGGAGAGCAGAGGGAGTGGGGAATAAACCCCCACTCTGCTCCTTTCATCTCAAGGGGCTATGCTGGGTCAGTGCCTGGCCATGCCCCCACCGTTGCCACTGCGGCAGTGAGGGGGAAACCCGGTGCAGGCTGCGCTACCCCCACCAGTCAGACCCCAGCTGGGGTACGTGCTAGAGGGACTGCGGAAGGAGGGAGGAATTAAACACCTCTCCATTCCCCATTCTTTGAGGCTACTGCTGGGGCTGGCCATGCCCCCTGCCACTCAAGGGGGAAGGTGGGAAATGCCTGGCAAGGGCTGCTTCCCCCTACAGGGGCACCCCAACTTGGGACTGCGCAGGCCAGGGTGATGGTTTAAACTCCTCCCTAATCATACTCAGTCCTGTCAAGCCTGGCCATGCATCCCCCTCAGCTCAGCTTCCCTCCAACCTCCAGCCACTGGGGAAGGGAAGGGAAGGAGGGCTCATTCTAGCACCCCTCAGCTTCTAGCCTGAGCCACTGCAAGCATGTGGTTGTGTTTCTATAATCAAAAATGAATGTCTGTTCACTTGCAGATTGGTTTAAGCAATGCAGGTTAGACTAACCTGCAAAGATTGAATTAATTCAGGCTATTTGAATGTCTGTATTTAGCCACAGTGTTTAGTTCCCAGAAGCCCCAATTGGAATGAAGGCCCTGTAAGTGGAATGTTGCTTTTGGTTATGCATGTTGCCAATAAAAGTTAAACCCTAGCATTCCCCCAAGACCTAATTTATACATATATTTGTTTTTTTCTAAAATATTGAGCATCTTAGTTTGTGATGCTAATTAAATATTGTGCTGAGAATAAAAGTAAGCAAATGTCTAGAATAGATGAATCTTTTGTTGTGTATAGCCAATAACACATTGTAAATTAAATGTATTCCTAAGTGGATGTGAAGGTACACTATACGGCTTAGGAGGATTGCTAATGTGATACAAGCCTTTTTTGCTTTGTTTTATTCCAGTGCAATCACATTTAATAATAACTGGAACTTACCTGTCCCTCTGCTGGTTGTTGAGCTAGTTTCCTGGGATGCTACAATTAGTTTTCTTGTGCCTTAGTCTAGCTCGCAGGAAGTATGGGTTCACATAGCAGAAAATGCAGTTATGTGCTTGATCAACACACCTGCTGATTCTTTTAGCAGAAGATAATGAGGGACTGGAGACAGAGACTCAGCCTAGAGTAGAAGGGTTGTTTTGACCTTTAAACAGTTTTAAAATTGTTCTGAAATATGCTGCTTTTACTTTCTTTTCTAATTATACTTTAAAAATTTCCCTCTTCAATAGATGCCCTGGAAAATCATGCAAGGTGGTAATTTTTTTTTTTAAGGTCTCTCCCTGCTTTCCTTGCCTGATTTATCAAGATTCAGCTCTTGGCACTCTTTTATAATCCAGTGGTCTGTTTCATCGTTTGTTTGATTTTTAACAGTTCTCTCCAATGGTATTACTGTTCATCTGGGTAATCAAATATCATATGAAAGGTTTCTAGAGAGATTTTGGAAGGCAGCTGCCAATTTCTGCTTTTAGAGGAAGAGTAGCTTGAAAACCAACATGTTTTGGGCCTTTTCAGGCCACTGTTATGTGAAGTGTAGGAAAAGAGCAGGTTGAAATTGCAAAGCTGATGAGTAAGGGCTCTGTTTCTTTATTCAGGAAGCAAAAGCATTATATTTTGAGTAAAAATACTGAAGAAGGAAGTCATGAAAAGATAGATAAGAGAAAAAATTAGTAGATGTAAAAGCTTTAGAAAAAAGCAGTAAAGGAAGTAAATACCACAAGAATTCAAATTTCACCACCAGGATATTTTTAAATGTGCAAGCAATCTAAAGTCAGGAAGAGTCAGTGGGCCCATTAAGAAATCCAAATGGGAAGTTAGTTTTCTTAAACTGAAATGGATTCTTTGCCTTGATAAACGCAAGAGGACACTAAAGATTGCACGTGAGAGACTGTGATAAAACTTTTCTAGGTGAGAAGGCGGACTAGTCAGTCTCACCTCGGTTCTGGGGAAGATCTTTAAGAAAATTCTCAAGTCCCACATCTGTGAGGGACCGGCAGGGGACTATATGCTGAAGGGCAACCAGCACGGGTTTGTTAAGGGCAGCTCCTGTCAGACCAACCTGGTCGCTTTCTATGACCAGATGGCCAAATCCATGGATGCGGGCATCCCCGTTGACATAGTCTTTTTAGACTTCAGGAAGGCCTTTGACATGGTCTCTCACCCCATCCTCATTAAAAGGATGGGGAGCTGTGGCATTGCCCCCTACACGGTTGAGTGGGTCAAACTGGCTGACGGGGCGCTCCCAGAGAGTGGTGGTGGATGGGTCGTACTCGACCTGGAGAGATGTCAGCAGCGGGGTCCCCCAGGGCTCGGTCCTTGG
>JAGPOW010003316.1:7078708-7093013 GCA_030014935.1 Caiman crocodilus | reverse complement strand
AATAGGGCAGGCTCTTTTTTCCCGGGCACCACCAGGGGTAACTAGGACCAATGGTCACAAGTTACTGGAGAGCAGGTTTAGGCTGGACATTAGGAGGCATGACTTCACAATTAGGGTGGCTAGGATGTGGAACCAGCTTCCTAGGGAAGTTGTTCCTGCTCCTACCTTGGGCATCTTTAAGAGTAGATTAGATAGGTACTTGGCTGGGGTCCTGTGACCCGGGCACTCATTCCTGCCATTGGCGGTGGGTCAGACTAGATGGCCTGCTCTAGGCCCCTTCTGACCCTAGATACTATGATAATAATAAAAACCAAGAAAAAAATCATACTCAGATAATTAAAAAAATGCATAAATCCTAACTATAAAAGCCCGAAGTAGTAGGAAGGGCAATTAGAATCCAGTAGAAAAAGAATCAAAGAGAAGTTTTCAACATGTGAATGGTTTTTACTGTAGTTTCCATTATTGAGGTAAAGACCTGCAGAACTTTTTTATTGTGATGATATGCCATTGCAATTCCTGTAAATAAATGAATTTGCTTTAAATACGATGCATAAAAATTAAACTACCAACCATGTTTTCAGATATTGGGCATTAGCTAGGTTAAGGCTTATGCTATATTTTACGAATGAGTTGTTTTGTAAAGAAATAGGGCCAACAATAATGATTTATTACAGTCGGACTTGCGTTCATATATCCACTGATGTCCATGAAAATCTACTCTGCCAACTTGAAGAATCAAAGTATAAAACTTCTCCACTATATGAACTAGGGTATTAGGAAAAGTTATGCTACTGAAATATAGAGCTGCCAAATGCTGAAGATGCTGATGAGTATATTCAATTGTCCAAAGTTGACTTTGATCCCCTTCTGAAAATCTGTAGAATCACACATGCATGTATGTATGTGCCTCAGGGTTACTGGGCAGATGGTGAGGGCTGCTGGTGACTAAACAGCTCCTGGTCTTAAGTAATGTAGACATTTTTCAAGTACACAGTGAATGTATAATCGTATATTTGTTAACGTCAATTCCATTCTTAATGTCAGTCCATTCTTAATCTGAAAGGCCAGTCCTTCACTGTCTTTTTTGTCTACATGGTCCCTTTTAGTTGTTGTGTTATTGTTTAGTGTGTTACCTTTGCATTGCCTCTTAAAGCTTTTTTCAAGTCAGAGATGTAAATCAAATCAAAATCCCTCTTACAAAGATGTTAATCTCTGCCTATCTCTTTCCAAGTGGCACAGCAGGCAGATGGCAAGCTGTGACTAAATGAATGGATTGATGTCTCTCTACAACTCAAACTGAAACAGTCCAGTAAAGCTAAAGGCTTTGGCTTTGCTCTTCTGTTTCTGATCTTGGCTTAAGGCAGGTATAAAACCATCATCAAATGGATGACTTGTTGTTGCACTTGTTGTGACAGGTTAAGAGACAATCTACTGTACAGCAGCTCAGGCCTGATGCCTCTCTACTCAAGGATAATTGTGATTAGGACTAGTGAGTATAAGCCTTGATCAGAGCTTCCTGTGCAACAAGGGGCACTGACTTCAGTGATACTGAAATCCACCTTTTCAATAGATAGGGGTGCAGAATCAGTGGGTAAAAGGAAGTCTTGGATAGAGGTAAAAAAAAAAAAAAGTGTTAGATAGTTGATGTATCCTTGAGGATGTAGTCTGGAGAAAGAACCAGTGAATTAGTTTCTTGGACATTGGTGCCTGGTCCCATCCCAAAAGAAATTTGCTTTGAGTCACATTCTAATGGACCACTTCTTGATATTAATTAATTGTGACATGCCCAGTTAATTTGCCATAATAATTTTTTTTGCCCAGCCAATTAAACAAGTAGTCAGATAATAGCTTTGCTCTTGGATAACCTAAAAATTGATTCTTCAAGGATTTAACTTGGCACTGTATTATTAAGGTGAAATTTTAGATGTTATGTTGGGAGATAACTGCCACAATTGGCAGATGCGTGCTGGTTGAAAATTGGAAAGCCCACTTTGTGGGGAATTCAGAGATATCAGCATTTGTTTTCATCTCGATACAAAATACAGCAAAAGTGAATAGCCTTTTTTGAACAATTGCAAAAGTTTCTTTTTTGAACCAACCTGGGAAAAATGTAACTCCATCCAGATGGGCTAGCACAGCATCTCAAGGGATGCTGTAGGTCAGATGCTTTTCATTGCCATTCTCATCTGCAACTGGCCTATCATTCCCATAGTAGAATGTAGGTATGAGCCAAAGGGGAGACCCAACATATAGTGGATAAACAGTCTAGCTAGGGGGTCCAGTCCAAAGTGTTGAATAGGGCGAAATGACAGACAAAGTAGTTTGCAGAAACTACTTTGTGCATATACACGCTGGACAAACAGAAAATTCTAGACCTCTTTGCAGGACTTTATTTATCTAATTATACTGTCATTTCAAATAGTACACAGCTGTTTCATCTTTTCTCATAGATTCATGCCCTGTAAGACTGTATAAATAGACTGTATTTTGTATTCATTTCTATAAAACCAGTTTTTCAAGTTTTCAGTCTCATTTGGGCCCAGATTTTTAGAAGGGCCTGGCTCCCATTTAGGCACAACAGGAAGGGACAGATATTGAATATGCTTTTCAGCCACTGTTCCCTTTAGCTTAGATTTCAAAAGATATTTGCAAGTGCTCAGCTGTCTTGAATGTTTTGCCCATAATGTCCAAAAATGTAGTAACAGGTTTGTAGCAATATATAACAAGGCAACCACTTGGCTTCACCCAAACTTAAGATATGCATTGATGAGAGACCTGCCAATAATGTGAAGGAAAGGAAATAAAGCATCTATGAGTACAACAATAAAATTATTCAAAGATACCATTTTGGTAACTGCATATTGCCAAGTTTTCAGTCACCTCTCATTTCAGGTTGGAGCTTTGTTAAATTCATTGCTTGTATATATGTCTGGGTAAAATGAGCTTTAAGGAGAAGTTTAAATAAGAAGATGGTTTAATCAATTAATTGGAAAGTATTCTTTGTATGAGGAGCAGCATGAAGTATACATGCCAAAGAGGAAACCAAGACACAGTTGGTCTATGAAGCGTAACTTTGAATTTCCAGATTTTGGAGCATTAAAAAAAAGGCTCCATCATAATATTGCAAATTTGTTCTGAAATAAGGTACTTGTTTTGCAAGAGGGGAGTGCCCTGTTTCTGTATATGGACAAGTGCAGATCTTATAAAAGTCATACACAGTTTCGGGGAATGAGTATCCCAGATGCTGCATTGCACAGTGCATGGGGAGAACGATCACAGCAGATGGGCTCTTACCAGATGTCTGGAAGCAGAGTCGGGGATGGGAATGAATTGGCATTACTGGTGTGTCAATCTAACTGATGCCATCTGGTGTCCAGTTAGGGAACATGTTGAATTTGACTAATTACTTTGAAGGCTCACTTCAAGTGAAGTTGCAAAGCTCGAACTTTAAAATGTGAATGGCTTTGTGGGATTGCAAATGACTTTGGCTCCATGCATTAGATATGTGTATAAATTATCTCAGTCTGTAGGATTTCTTTCCGCAGATGATAAAAGCCTTTGATGTGCTTGGATTAGTTGGTGAAGGACCCTAGCTCAGCTGGCAATATCCCACAGAGGCTAGATGCTATACAGTAAGGATATGAATTCTCTTTGAGGCCTTACAGAGAAGCAGAGCTTAGCTATGGATTTGACAAACTGTTTTGGATTTCTGGAAGGGGATCTGAAAAGTGTAGCACACCACAGCAACAAGACCCTGTGTATTGCACTTGCTATTTTCCAAGTGCCCTAAAAATGTAGGTGAAGTACCATTTGACACAAGGAAAACTAGAGATTAAGGGTAGGAGCCTGCAGCTTCCAGTGACTTCACTGGGTGATAGGTATGAATAAGCACATCTTGTAGGCAGGTCCTTAGAGATTTCCTCAAAGGTGGTGAGTGAAACTGGAAGAGGGGTAGAGCCATGTGTCTGAGTCCTGTGGCTTGTTTCAGCCCTGGTTCTCTTTACTGATTTAAGAAAAAAAAAAAGTACCCCAAACAATATCATAGCTAATCTTTTTAGCCACAGGCTTATTCCAAACGCTAGTAATTTAGAGATGCAGTGCCTGGGAGTGCTAGTCAATATGTTTGTTCTCTGTTAGATATACAGCTGCAATAACAAGCCCTCCATGAATTTTATTAAGCCATGTTAATTTTCTATCAGTTCTGGGAGCTATAGATTTTTCTCACAGAGCTGTTTGGCTCAGTTTCAAAATACAGGGGGGAAAAAACATCCTTTATAACTACAATTAAACACAATTTGAGAGATCATAGCCTGGATGTTAAAGCCAGATTTCTAGAATTAACTAACCGAATAACTGGACAAATAATTTGAAACAAATAACTTATCTGACAAGTTTAGCTTTCTTTTTCTCTTACTATGTTGCAGGTATAGATCATGTTGTTGTTGTTGCTCTTATTTGTGTTAGAGTAGTGCTTAGAGGTCTCCTCTGACATCTTCTTACCTTTTTACTGTATTTTCTTTTTTTGGTAATACCCAAGTGCCTTCCAATAGTGTGTTTTGCTACGTGACTTCACATTCTTTCCATCATTGTTCTCTCGGCTCCTAAGTGCAGAACACATACATATAGTACAATGTCTTATTTAGAGGATGGGTATATTTATTAAAATAAATATTCCTGTTTCTGTGTATTTGTTAAAGAAGGCAATGTCACAGAAATTAGTGGAAGTTGATGGGTTTGTGATAACCCTTTAGTGCATAAAATCAGTTTACTTTACAGATGTGAGCCAGCCACCTAAGAAAGGTCTGCCTCATATCCAAATGAACTTGAATTTGATTTAAAGATGGTCCCAAAAGGACAGAGCAGCATAAGTGTCGACTATGGTTTTCTTCCCAGAACAGGACATGATTTGTTTTTTGTTTTGGTTTTCAAAAGATGTATCCTGGGTCTAAGTCATGGGGTATCCTTGAGGCCAAACATCTATGAATTGATTAAAAATATCTATGGGAAACCAATGTAAAATGTAAGAGATGGGTTAATGTGCATTGGCTATGAATTTCTAACAAGGTGTGTCACAGTGTTCTGTTACTTGGATTTCTTAAAAAAGCAAAGACTTCATCTCCAAAAATGCTGGAACGCTGTGGTCTAGATGAGAGGTGACAAGGGAATAGATAACTGGAAAAGATATTTCAGACCAGGGAATTTTTGGCTAGGATAGGACCCAGTGTCCATGTCAACCAGAGATGATAGCACTATCTCCAATTGCCCAGTTTTATCTCCAAGAATATATGAGATGTTCTTCACCCTGAATATCTTTCAAAATGAATAGATGAGATAGACAAAGGATGGGAAGCAAGACAAAGCTAAAATGTCTTGACCAAAATCAAACAGCAGGATTAGAGTTATAGACAGGAATGTTACTTGGGTCTCCAGTGGCCCATTCAAGTGTCTACTGTATTTATTTGATTACAAGAAGAGTTTTTTTCCCCCCATATAAGTGTGGGGGAAGACCCTTGTATTGCAAATGAGTATGAGCTGTGGGGGTAAGGAGGGGTGGAGAGAAGGGGCAGGCTTTGGCTTCACCTCATGGTTAGGGCCAGAGCTGCAGCTGGTGCCTGCCCTCCCCTGCCACTTCTGCTCCCTACCTCTATCTCATAGCCACTTTCCTCCATCTCCATAGCCTCCACCCCCCTTTCCTCAATTTTCCCCCCTCCCACATCTTCTGCTATCTTGCTTACCTCTCTCTAGCTTAAACTTGCTCCATCTCCAGCCTGCTGTGGTCTTAGCCTTGCCTGATAGCAGTGGTGGAAAGGGCACTGCAGCTCGCATCCCAGCTCTGGGACCCAGCCAGAACTGCCACCTCTGCTACCAGGCCAGGCTATGGTTGGAGGACCAAAGTGCTCTGTGCCCCAGTCTGAAGCAGATCTGGAGTCTGCCAGCATGGGGAGAGGTGGAGGAGAGGGGCAAGTACAGGTGGGGGGGTAATGGTGGTGGGGAAAGGCAGCAGAAAGTGAGGTGGAGCCCCCATGCCACTGCTTTACCTGCTGCAGTGTGTGTGCGTGCATGTGGGGTAGGGAAGAGGGCATGGATTTGATGCTCCAGTAATTAGATCATAGACATGGATAATCATAACAATGTAAAAAATGTCCATATATATATATATCTCACTGGGGAGGGGAGGGGTCATCTTAAATTCAGGGTAATTGTAGATTCTAGTAAATATACACAGAAACTATGTACCATATCGTTATAGCTTTCATAATATTGAATAACTGGTGTTCAATTACATTCTTTTTAGTCTTGTTTTATGGGTTGATCCCAAAAATGGGTTGCGATAATTCTGTAGTTGATAGTCGAGTCTGTATCTTTGTAGTTAGTCTGATAACACAGAATTGTTTGCATGACTGTGGTATTTCTCACAAAAAATATGGGTATGAATTTAATATTTGTATTTGCAAACAATCCAAGAATTTAATTTTCTGCAATATCCCTGCATATAAAATTCAATTTCTCAGATGTTGGTAGATGACAAATGTAAAAGGTAAAAAAAGGATTGTGAATTCATGTTGGTTTCAATGTAAGAGACAATTTGCAGAGAAGTTTGTTCAGTATTCATCTAGCTCTAGATATCAAGGAATAATTAGGAAGTGTCTGAATGGAGAGCAGTGTAATCCATTATCTGTTTTAATAGATGTGTAGCCAAAACACGTGCTTGGATTATGTGCCTGTATGTACTGAAACCTATAGAAACATCATGAGCTTCAGTGTAAAACTCTTGCTTCAGTATCTGACAAACCTCCCTTCTGAGGTCGTTCCAAAATGCAGTTTTGAAATATGTACGTGTACCACAGGGATTAGTAATGTTGAGAAACGGGCAGAGCACTTGAGGTTAGCAAGAAGAAAAGTCAGACTTTTCTGTGGTGGGGTAGCTACGTTAAAGGGTGCCAAGTTACATTTTAAAGCAAAAGTAGAAACCAAAAAGCTGTCCTAAAAATATTTTTGGTTGTGACCCCTTCCAGATTGTTGTTGCCCACAGTTTGCTATATTAGCGTGAAATCTGTTGTTTATTTCTGTATTATGTTGTACTTGATGTTGTTTGGTTAATGTTCACATATTGTTAGAAAAGTTAAGTGATGCGACTACTCATGACCGATGAAGAGTACTGCAGTAGCAGAGCGCTTTCTTGTTTTTAAGGGGTTAAGTCACTTGACCTAGTTAGAGTGATTGACATACTTCAAGACTTTTCCAGAAAGGTCCATCAGGGACAATGCCTGATCGGTGAGGACAGGAGTATATAAGGGAATTGCACCCCAAGGGGCAAGGGGGGTTGGTGTGTGGTGTGTGGGCGTTGTGGAGAGAGGTACGCGATCGGAGATAGGAGTAGAAGGCCTCCTGACTCCGTGCACAACCTTCGAGCAGGAGTTTGAGAACAGACTAATTGTCTGGCTCTGCTTGAAGAGGCCCCTAAGGCCATTAGGGGATCCCACAGATCCCCTACATCAGGCTTTAGCCACCGCGCTGATTGTCGCATCTGCATCGCAGAGTTTTACTGTACTCCACTTTCAGCACTCTGCAAATAAGTTCACTTCAGGTCCTGTAAGTAAACTTTCGTTTCCCTTCAACAAACTTATTTTTGGAGCCTCTCTCTCTCGCCTACCCGGCCCAGGGCCCCGGGCACACCTGGGTTGGCTCCGCCACCCGGCGCCTCCCCTGGTGTGCACTTTGCACGAGGCCTCCGCTGCCACCTCCGGGTGGTAGCCCCCTCCCGTGCGACAAAAGCCAGACGTTAACACCATTTTTTGTTATAGTCAAAGTTATTTTCTCTTAAGCCTACATCCAAAGTCCAAAAATAAAACCATTCAAGTGAAGTACAATGATACTATTCTGAACTTAAAAGGAAAGTCTGTACTATTAGGAAAAAAATAAAGGTATAAAAAGAGTATGCAGTAGCTCTCTGAATGGACAACGTACAGGAATACAGACAAATATGGATCCTTATATGTCTCGCTCTCTTTTGAACCCATTTAATGAGAAAGCATTTAAATGTGTGTGTGCACGAGTGTGCATATGTAAACTGTATGTGGACATCTAAATGAGGAGAGAAATATATATAGTATAAGTATACTAAGTAAACTTTACGTGGAATGTGTGTGTATTCTTATCTCATCTCACTTACAGATGTCCACGTACAATTTACTGAATAATAGCCTTGACTTACCCAAATAGTTTGGTGTATATACTTAAAGAATAATCTTTCAGTAAGAGGTAAGGAGAAGCTAGCTGCAAAATGGGATATTGCTCATAAACTGCTGTAGATGCCAAGGTCTTAGGTTGAAGAATATTAATAAGTTGGGCAATAATATGGTCAGCATTAATTTCAGCATGCTTTTCATTACTTTCTGTTTTCAGTGACCTGAATGCTTGTGTAAAACATGCCAACTGGAAATGGGAGAAAATGAAGTACTTCACTTAAAATTCTCCCTGAATCAGCATGGATTTGCCCAGGACAGAGGAGTAAATAACTATTGAATTTTAATTTAAGACCATGATCAAAAAATAATAAAACAGGAGAGCGTGGATCCAAATGGAATGGAAACACAACATTTTGAGAGCAAGCGATGGATCTGAACATTCAGCTGAATAATGGTTCAAATTTAGTAGTGGCAGAAAAGCAGATAAACAAGATGTTTTATCTTGTGATTTGGCACATATGCTGTAAACTTTACATTTAAACACAAGAGAAGCAACAAGTACATCTAGTAAAAAGTGGATTTTACTTTATCATAGAAAATCAAATTATTATTCCATTAAGGACTAACTTGTTTACTTGAGACTTGTGAGTTGTCAGAAAAATTACAATGCTGTTTAATATTGTCAACAAAATGTAACAAAACTAAAGTCTCAATTGTTTCTTTATGATATGCTATAACTTCAAATATAAAGAAACATCAACAAGAGGCCAATCGATATGATTAGATTCATGAAGCTGTAGTTACACATAAGCTACATTGTTCCCTGAGTTACATTTGTGAAACCTCATTGTATTCATAAGGTTGCATGGATGTAACTGAGAAAAAAATTTATCTCTCTGACATTGGTTTCCTGCATTAATCTTTAGCCCTTTTAATAAGGCCGGAGAGCAAGGGGTCTGATTGACTCAAGGGACTTGTAATGAACTAAAGAGCCTTTCACCTCTAGGTCAGTGGTTCAAATGAAACCTAGAGTAGTATTGACTGAATGCCTTTTTCTACCACATGGCTGTTCATGGTCCTAAGTGAGGTGAATCGAAAGATCCATTTTCACTTCATAGTGAGCAGATGTTTAATACTAGAAAAGCTACCATGATGACTAATGCTCTTATTTGCATGTGCACTACAGAAGACGCTCTAGTCTTTTACTTGCAAAACTCCTGAACAGTGGTTGAACCATGTTTGTTTGACAGTAGGGAGACATTCTCACTGTCATTTCCTGTACTGCATTTTTCTTCTTTTATGCAGAAGAATTCAGTTTCCAGGCCTGTACGTCTAGCCCCTTCTATTAGTGTTTGGTTAATTAACATTTAGGGAAGAAAAAGGTAAAAGCATATATAATAGCGCAAGGAGCACAGGGACAAGATGAGATAGAATAGATTGAAAAGAAATATAACTTTTTCTCTTCTTTTTCTATTTAATCCATCTCGGATCAAATTTGCAAGAATCCAGACCTGAAATATGAGTTTCGAGTGAAAAGGGCTCAGCCAGCTTTTTGTCTTTTTTGTTACTAGTAACAATGCTGTGATATTTAGGTTGTAAAAATGTGTAAATACATGGAGGGAAAGGGTGAGGGAGGAGGAGAAATACATCCGTCAGCTATTTGTGTTTCACTGTCAGTAAAATGCTTCTATTTGACTTCTCTTTTGAGCTTTTTCAGATTTTGTCAAGTGTTTCTCTATATGTTGCTGCCTTGTTTAAAGAATAAATATTTTAAACAGAAAAATCTTTGATGTGCAGCAAGATAACCATACCCAGGATTCTTTCAAAAAGTTGTCTTGATAGTCAGATAAGTAAGTGGCTTGCATTTTTTAAAAATAAAATTGTCCTAATTAATGGCTACATTTTATTTTTCCAGTACTTTTGAAAATTTAACCATGTCTTTAGAGATGCCTACATTTGGATTTAAGAATTTAATGGTAAACATACATATGACAAACTGGACATTAGTCCCATGCACCCACACAGCGCACACTGGACTAATGTCTCTGTGGAATTTTCCTGAACTAAGGAAAGGAATTTTGGACAAGTTGCGTTTCCTTCTCTTTGCTTTCTTGAGGTAGTGGGGTCATATTGACCAGCTTCTGTCTTTTTAAGAGGATTGGTCTGGTCCTTACATGAAGAGCTCTTGAAATAGAGGAACATATGCCAGAGCCAGGTATACTGACATATTTTCCTCCAGAATGCACCCTTTATTTGCCAGCATTCACTGCTGTGTCATTCCTACCATGACATCTGCCTACAGCTCATCACTCCCTACCTGTCCCCACAGCCTTACACGGAGGCAGGACTGGAACATGTGGAACATAAAAAGGATGAACTATTCTGAAGATGAAGCATTGGAGAGTGCATCTTTTCTTTCCTACATATCCCACTACTTGAAATCCTCCCTTCTGCAGGGATCCCTTGAATAGACTTTAGCTAGATAGAATGGAAAAGTCTTCAAAGCAGTGGGTAGGTAAATAAATTATTTACTGGGGGCATTTACGCATGTGCTTTAGCGTGGAGCGTGGAGTTCACTAATTCACTTCACATAAAGCATCACTATTTATGTGTGCTGTGCTATTAGGCCGGAGTAAATGAGTTAACTACCCATAGGATAAGACTGCCCAACACAAGTACTATCCTATAAGCCTGTGCAAAGTGGCTAGTATTTGCTTTGGACTCGGCTGATTCAGGGGACAGCAATTTGATTTGGTAATTCAAATCACTGTCCCGAATCGAATTCGCCGAATCTCCTTATCACGCAGGACCATCCTCTGTCTACTTTCCCAGCCCTGACAATGGCTGCCCCGCCTGCCCCAGCTCTCAGCCCTTTGAAACCCCCCCCCCAAAAAACCCTGACTCACCAGCTGTTGCTGGGTGGGGAAGTGAATCCCAGTGCCTGCCCACTGCCCCACGCTTCATGGGGGGTTCTGCCATGACTCCCCCCCCACCCCATGGCTGCCTCACCTGCCTCTGGCCCTTTAAAAAAAACAACAACCCTGAACTCACCAGTTCCTGCCTCATGGGGGGGCAATTGCTGCTGCCTCCTGCTGTGCCATGCATTGTGCGGGACTCTTCCATGAGCCCCCTGAGGCTGCAGGAGCTGGTGAGTTCTGGGGGTTGGGGGGTTCGGGTTTTCTTTCTTAAAGAGCCAGGAGCTGGGGTGAGCAGGGGGAGTGGTCCTCTGATTCGATTCACATTTGGAGATTTGGCCACCAAATCTTGCCAAATCTCTTCTGGATCAAATCAGCACCTGAAGCTTCACACTACTATCCTATGGTGGAATTATTAGTGTGCCACAATGTACATGTAGACTGTGACCAGGGTTGGCTGGGGCATGAAGATGCTATAGTGTGGGTAGCCCCATACTGCAACATCCTCCTGCCCCAGCCAACCCTCCCACAGCATGTTGAGGTGGGGCAGAGCAGCTCCAGGTTGGCAGGCTAACTACTGGGGCCCCCTGCCATCGAGGGCTGTGCTGCCCTGTCTCAATGTGCTGCACCCAGAAGCAATAAACTCCAGTGCAAACTTGTGCTGGAGTTTATTCAGTTGTACTAATTGCACGTGTAGATGTGCCCACTGTGTTTTAAAAGTAGTGAACATTTCATGAGACGTAAAAATACATGGACAAAGAATGGCCTTTTAAATTCACCTGAGAATAGGAATCTGCCAGAGACTGGTTTAAGCTACCCTTTCTGTGCCTGTATGTGACTTGCCATCCATTTAGTATTTAATCTCTGTGTGAATTTTTAGTTTTGTGATTAACACTGCTAATGATTGATTAATCTAACTCAGTGCAATCAGAGCATACCACACAGTAATAAATGAATTGTAACCATTTCTCTAATATCTTCCTTAGTATGTGCTTAGACATGGGAAGCAGTAGTTTTGACTTATTTTTTCTTTTGAGCACTTTTATTCACTGCTTAGACCCAGAGGCATTGTCAGCCTGCCCTTTCTGCAAGGAGAGGTGGAGGAGATACTTTGCCATGCCTTTCTGGACTGCCTCTGGCTGCAACTGCTCTTTGCTGCCCTCATCACCCTCTTTGGCATGCTGGACTTGGACTCCTGTAAGACTGTTCACATCTTCTCTATCCAAAGCAAGTGGCCAGTGGCAGTGAGATCTGCCCAGCCAGTTTTCTTCTGGCCAGGCCAAGCTGGCAACTCTGAAAAGCTGTAGAAACTGGTTTGCAGAGGCAAGCTTGGATGATGCCTTCCAACTTTTCTACTTATTGATCTGGGCACATTTCACATTTGAATTTGGACACTTCACTTGGTAACAAAACCTGGACCAGTTTGTGTCAGACTGGGTTATCACAAGGGCCCTTCTTCAACATGGAAGACAGACAGCTGGTCCTACATGTTTTGCCCCTGAGTGGCACAGAGGAGGGGGCTTGAGTCTCCAGAGACATGGTGGTTTTTGCTGCTAATAAGTATTTGAGGCTCTTCCCCTAAGAACCCTATACCTTTACACTTTTGCCATTTGTTTTTAATATTTCTGTAATAAATTTTTAAAAAAGTCAAAAGTCTGTCTGTCTCTTTTCAAAACTTTATTATACAAATATTAAAAACAAATGGTGAAAATATAAAGGTGTGTGGCCCTCATGGGGACTGAGCATGAAATAGTTGTTAGCAACCAAAAGCACTGTGACACCAGAAATTGAAACCCCTTTTTCCATGCCCTTCATGGGATTCCAGAGGTGGGACCACCCATCTGTCTTTGGGAATTGTTACAAGATAATTATGGGTGGCTCTTCAAGCTCTTATCCCCTGCATTGTCTACACATAAGCACCTAAAACTAGTTTTAAGTACACTTTAGGGCCTTTGTTACAAATTATGCTATAAGCCACACAAGTGTTGATTATCTTAGTGCTAGCTTGGAATTTGGAGCAGTCATACCATAAAGCTAAAAACCTTCCCTGACTGTCTCCTACCTGCACATCTGTAACTTGCCACTAGAGACATGGTAATTAGGGCTGATGAGCTAGGACAGGCTCCTATCCCTGCTCTATGGGCTGGGGTGTGAGAGTTGGGAGGGCTGGAACATGTAACTGTCAATTATAGGTGGTGGAAGGCTGGGCCTAATAGGGCTTAGCCTATCCAAACATGGAGCAATGGGTAGGGCTGCAGGGTGGGTGTGATGAGGGTTGTGCACATTCAGACATGCAGCCAGGATCGTAGGCCTGGCATATGGATTTATTGCCCAGCGTGGCAGCCAGGCAAGTTTCAGTGTACTCTGAAGGGGAAGGAGCTTGTAGTGGGGGGCAGAACAAGGGCCTGACAGTGCAGAAGGGAGTGGGGCAAAGGTAGGGGCAGGCATGGGCTGGGGTGAGTGGGGCCCTGGGCTGGGTCAAAGTATGCTCAGCCTGGGCAGCTCATCCAGGGTGGGGGATTTTCCGCCACTGCGTGCATTCGAGAAGAAGCATGGGAGCGAGTGCCCCTCAGATCTGTGTGTGGGGTGGTGGTGGGCTGTGCTCTGTGCCCTGCTGCCTCAAGAGACAAGCAATGCCTGCGTGGCATGGCATCACTCCTGGTCATCAGGGTGTAGAGCACAGCCTACCTCCACTGCATGCACGTATCTGAGGGGCACTTGCCCCCATGACTCCTTTGGGGTGAACACAGCAACGGTAGCTCCCCTGCACCCCTGGATGAGCCACTTAGGCTCCGAGCATCCTGTGACCCAACCCGTCCTGGGACCTCATCCACCCCAGTCCCTGCCTCTGCCTCATTCTCTCTCTCACTACAGAGGCTTCAGTCTGCCCTCCTACCTATCCCCGTGACAGACTTACCTGGGAAGGTATGTGTGTGCCTGCACTCAGCCCCCGCAAATAATATTCTCTCCCTCAGCCTGCACTGTCAATGTCACCTAATTCCCCAAAAGCCCAATGTGGGCAAGTGCTGGTGGCTCACAGCAACAAGGCACCTCCTTCGGCGGGCTTTAAACTAGGCTCGCCGGGGGAGGGGGAAGATGAGTGCGGAGGAGACCTTGAACTGCCAGGCCTTGCGACAGCCAATGAGCCCGGACCGTCGGTCAAACGGGAGAACCAGGTAAGTGATGGGGGCCGGGGCATTG
>JAGPOW010003316.1:7051121-7078608 GCA_030014935.1 Caiman crocodilus | reverse complement strand
CATCTGACCCCGGTGCTCTTTCCTGCCAAGGCAGGGGGTCGGACTAGATGATCTGCCCAGGTCCCTTCCGACTCTAGACACTATGATACTATGATAAGGCAGCACCTTCCCTCCTTCTTCCTCTTCCTCCCACCCCCTGCTGCCACCACTGCCAGGGCTGCTTAATGCTCTTACCAGCCATGGCATGGTGCTGCGAGAAGAAACCAGAGTGGTGGTGCAGTACAATACTCCAATGCCAGGCAGTGATGGAGCTGTCAGCACTTCAACGGGCCGGGCAACAGAACCAGTGCCAGAGCCCTCCCACCCCTGCCACCTTCCTGCACGGTGCCTTCTGCATCCTCAGTGCTAACTTATGTGGCTTTTCACTTTCTCTTGTGCTGGGCCACACTCTGTCCACCCTGCAGGAACATCCAGGTGCACAAGCTCTGGCTTTCCGTATCTCATCCTCCCTCATTCCTTGCTGACCCCAACCCTCCTCAAGCTGTTGCCATCTTCAACTGTATACAGAAACACTACAGGAGGAGCCACTGTATCCTAGGATACTGGAGGACTTCAACTTGAGTGTTACAAATGTGGGGAATGGCCACAATTTAATGCGATAGTATCAAGTTATGCAGATCAGAGAATCCTGCCCTGGAGTGGCATAACTTTGAGCCACATAATAAGTGCTTTAAATCTCTTAAAGCTGTTTACCTGCAGCCAATCCAGGGGTTAAAAGCTCTAGGAGCCACCTAAAATGATTTGTAAAAAAGGCCTTTAGGCAGCTTAAAGGTATACCACACCAGGGCAGGATTATCTCTGATCCATGCTACCTAGCTCATGTTCTATTAATGTGTGTCCACTCTAGGATACACATTAATGTAAATGTCTCAGCTGGCTGACTGGTCAGAGCTGACCAAGAGAAGTGGTGGTTAACTAAGCAGATGTCAGGTGGGCTGGTGGATGAAGAGGCAGAATACAGCACATTGGTTGCAAAAATAACTTTTACTTAAGCTTTACTTACGCCAGTGGTGGCCGCGACGCAGGCGGTAAAGTTGCTTGCATAGTTACAGAAAGAAGATATTGCAACAAGTCAGCAAGATGAACCTGTAGACGCAACGAGCATGTAGGACAAGGAATACATCCGGAACAGATGGGGAGATATTGGTGGGTGATCAGTCCGCCAGCTTTTCTCTGCCATGTGACGAGGTTCTCTGTACCTTACCATGTGTTCAGAGCTCTCCAACTTGGGCGGAAACAACGCAAACTTTTATACCTTTAGAGTAGCCAATGAAAATTTGCCAAGTAGGAATACTTAATTAGGTGGAACATACCAAATTTAAGATGGTGCAGTCATACAGAGGGGTGGTCTATTGTGTCAGGGACACTCACTTGATTTGGGTTGTGACAGTAAATATCCCATCCATTCCCCTCCCCCAATCTCTCAGCACCCCAGATCCTTCCTCACTGCCCCCCTTCCCCTCCTCCTTATTTGTGGCTGCCCACATTGTCTGTCCTAGGGGGGAAGGCAGAGAAGTGTTAACTTGTTTGCCCAGCCACTGCCACCACTGCTGCTCTCTGGACCAGAAGAGTAACAGCTAGCCAGGCAGGCAGATTAGCCCTTCATTTCCTGACTTCTCCTCTGGGACAGACCGCATGGGCACCCTTAAGTGAGTAATACCTGGGGACTGGGGAAGCAGGATGCAGGGGGGAGCAGGGGAAAGCCAAGAATGAAAGAGGGGGAGGTAAATTCTTACCTTGATGCTTAAAGCATGACTACTTTGAACTTGAGCTGGCAGTAACACTGGTCATCATTTGTGCGGATCACAGTTTAAGGTAGAACAAGGCCCTTTCCTTCCTCCTGAGCCATTAGGACACACAGTATTAACTGACACCTAAACAGTTTAGCCAACATCTTGCAAAAGAGATGTCTTGCATGCTTTTTAGAGAAAAAGTACTTCTGAGTGCTGGTTCATTGAACTTTATGCTCTTGTAGTGTATGTCATAGGAACCAGCCTACCAGCTGTGATGCTTAATGTGCTTAAAGGAGAGAAATTAGGATTTTTTGTTGCGTCTCAGATTCCATAGTTTATCCTCAACCATAGGTCAGACATTATAATGCTTAGGGCTTGATCACTGAAGTTAGGCATAGATAGCTTTCTGAAATATTAAAAAAGAAGACTCTGTTGCTGGAATGTTTGGCTGACCACCTACATTAGGAGGATGCAGTGATAGAACAGAATGATGGTTAAGATGGAAATGAAGATGCTTTCTTTTTAAACAGTATATTTGGACAAGGGGTAAAATCTCTGATTATGTAGCTGATGGCATTTTCCTTTCTTTGCATGCATGTTACTCATTGTTCATACACTTACAGGTAATGTGTTTGACTTAATTTACAGTCTTCAGCATCTACATGTTTGCTTACCTTGGCAGAAATACAGACTTCAGAGATGTTCTAGCCATAGTAAATGCCATTAATTTCAAAGTGTTAATAAGTTTCTAACATTCAAAAAATGCCAAATTAGAGTTCTTCTGATGGCTTCCAACGACCTAGTCTGTATTCTGGGCACCAAAGAACAAGATGCTTGTCAATCAAGCTCCTTTATATGAATAATATGTGGAAAACTGTGAAGAGTGCAGAGGCAGGATTTTGTTGTTCATTCATCAGCAGACCTTATTAAAGCAACTTGTTAGTGAATAAAGCAGTCAATTTACCCTTACAACTGTATGCACTCATTTAGCCACACCACTCCCTGCTTGCTCCAGGAACATCTGGAAGAAAAACCGGGGGTGAGTGGGTGGGGAGAAACACTTTCAAAGGAAACAATCAACACTAGAACAGAAATCACAGAGCTTCTGCATTTAAAGTAGCTTTTTCCTTTGCAACCAGAATATAATGCGATACCAAGACACTCGGATTCTGATGTTAACATGTCTCTTTAGGGTTTGATGACAGTTAACATAAATATTAATGACAATTTCATTAAAACTTGATTTTGTACAAAAGTGGATGATTCTTTTATTCGTTCCCTAGTGCTAACTGTTGCTCCCCGTTGTATTGGTGTAGCATCATCTAAGATTGCCTTGTATAATATCTGCTTTATTACATGCATGGAAAAACAAACATTTTTGAAATTACAGGCATTTGCAAGGATCAAGAATAGGGCGAGGCCACGTTTGATATAATGACTATCAATTATCTTGCAGAACAGCATGAGAGAGAGTCATGAGAGAAATTAGAGGACAAAACTGAAGGACTATTAGTACAGCAGGTGAATATGTGACAAGTGTATTGGCAAAACATTCTTTCTTTATTTTTCCTTCCTTTTTAATGTTTATTGCCCTGGGTTTCTTTTCTTCAAGTGCCTGTGTTAATTTTGGTAAAAGAATGATTAATTCTTAGAATAGCCTGTTTTGTCTGACTTATTGTTCATGATCTGCAGTACTTGTTGATATGCTAGCTAATTGTCTTCCTTTATTCTAATAGCTTTACTGTAACTGATTCCCTTACAGAAAACATATAAATACCATAGTTCCCAGCATTATGATGTCATAGCACCTATAAATACCTGAAGGGAAAAAAAAACCCTATCCTTTTAAATGGAGAGTTTATAGGTCTCCTGTGAATACCTTCCAGCCAAAAGATGAGCAGCTCATAACTCTTCTTTTTGACAGAATAAATGGGAAATCCATGATTCTTATCAAGTAGTATAGAAAGATCCAGACACCCAAATCCATATGCCATACTTCTGCCTGGTACATGTTTGAAGTACTAGCAGACTTAATTGTTGTGCCCTAGGGAATCTTCAGAACTATTGTTGGCAGATACAAGTGGTATTAACAAGACAAATATGTTTCAGTATATTTACCAGGTGATTACTGCTATTTCAAAGGTAGTAAATTCTTACATTTATTCGTCTATGATGCTTCTGCAGCAACAGAAGGCAAGCCTGGTTTTCTGAGGAGGAAGCAGGAATTGGATAATGTTGTGAAGGCAGTCAAGCAGCATAGCTCTACCATTAACTATTTCAACAGTAACATTTAAAATCACAGGCTTTTCACTTGGTGTATAGAAGTGATTTATAATGCCACCAACCCTGTATGATAGCATATGTAGCCTCCAACTGTCTAAGCTGTATTTAGATATTTTGCTTTTTTAATCGCTGCAATATGTTGGACATACTTGGTATATGACTTGATTTGTGTGTGTGTGTTTCCAACTTCCGTATGCATCCCTAATAACTTGTTTATAGTTATTAAATGTCACAAAAGTAAACACCATAGCTTCTCCCTGCCATTTCCATTTTTCTTTTCATCTCTTTCTTTTCCCCACTGCAAGCTATTAAAAGCCCCATTGGGCCACAGACTCAGATTTACCTTCTCTTATACCGTGTAATCCTAATGTCTCTTCTGAATTCAAAAGGATGTAATGCCAGGCTGGGTATGGATAATAAAGTAGAATTAGAACCTGGGTTATTTATGTCCACTCTTCTTGGAAAACTCCCTAAATAATTTAATCAAATACTGTAAACTTTTTGTAGAATTTCTTAATTGTTTAGCATTGGGTGACGACACGTGCATGTGCACATTCAACTATATTAAAATAACATTGTCTGAGAAGTAAAGCCCTCAAATTTTAAGACATGTCCAAGGTAAGATTGCTGTTTGCCTAAGAATACAGACTTTAATGGCATGTTTACATATTTTACATTTTATCTTTTTCACAGGATCACTGCCTCATTCAGTGAACAGCTATTCAGTACTTTTTTTCCCCCTCTTTGTACAATGTGTCCCCCCAGGTCTTATTTACTATACACTACTCAAACCCCTCTCCAGCAGAGACAGAATTATTCATTTTCCTCATGGGCTTTTCATTCTGGTCTCTGCTACACAAACAAATTTACTTCTACAAAAACCCTGTTGGATGAGGGTGGTACTATTGTGGAAATTAAGGATAGAAATTAAAGACCGAAGTATCCATTTTGGGTGTCCAGTGTTAGATACTGATTACTTGGCTTTTTTTTTTCAAAGTATTTAGTGTTAATTAGTACTTTATATGTACAAGCACAGATTCCATTGATTTCTGCGACAGCTCTGAGTGCTCAGCACTTCTGTAAATCAGGCCCCATGGTCTCAAGCTTGGTAAGAAAATGTGGAACTCTAAGTTAGTAACCACCTCAAAAGAGTTTGGCTTCAATGACTTTTCTAGATGTGCATGGGGGTGTTATGGCAGAGGCCAGATTCAATTCTCTCTTAGGCAGATTCCACTCCCTTAACTGTAAGACTTCTTTTTCTCCCTTCAGTCTCCTATCAGCTTCAGGAGAGACAGGGATTTACATACCAAAGCCTCCTTAATCCTGTGCACTAGTTAAGGCAGGTAGGAATCCATTGGGGGAGAAAAAAAATTAAAATGTGATCATTTAAATGCAGGTGGGGGACAAATTAAGACTGCACTGTAAATCTTAATTTCTGTGACTTGCTCTCTTTTGAGTGTTTGGCTATTCAGACGGATTTTTGTGTTTTGCTAAAAAATTAAAATTGAAACCCCTCCCCCGGCTGAAGCCTTAGTTACAATGGGGCATCAATACATTTCGTCAGCAAGGCTGGAACCTTGCTGCCTTTTGAATGATCAGTAACAATATGTGAATAGTCAAGTGAAGGATAAAGCACAGGTTTTTTTGCAATGTGCTTCACAGGTATTGCTAGCAGTAGAGGAATAATGAGACTTCAAGCTCTGACAGGGAATATGCTGTAGTGGGCATGACTCTTCTGGCTGTTTTCCCCTAATTTTGGCCAATTACTCGACCTAGTTTCTAGTTAGCCTCCTTTTTTCCGGCTAAGCATCCAAATTCTGTCTCTTCCTCTGCCTTGTTTCCTTGTTCTCCTTCCAGTCTCTTCTCTGCAGTGCCTGTTGTACCCTCCAACTTGTTCATAATCCTAGTCTCTTTGTCAATCCAGTTCAAATCTTCTCTCAATTTTCCTGACTCGTACATCTCGGCATTTCTCCCCAAACCAGCTGGCTTTCTGTTCCCTCATTTTCCTCACTCATTCACCCATTCCTTTGCTCCCTACCTCCTTGCATGCTCCAGTCCTAGCTGTTCTCAGTTAAGTCAGTGACAGGCTTCCCTTTGAAATCACATGATCACCAGGCTCCTTGTCCAAACCTATTCCTTACACTTCCTCTTTTAAATCAAATTGCTCCCTCTGCATTGAAATCAGGTTGTTTCCTTCTGAGAGAGGATCCCCGTGCCTGGCCTAAGGCAGCTGGAAGCCTCCATTACAGGGAATGTAATGCTGCCAGGGCCTGGCAACCTTCTACTGATGCAAACAGCAGCTTGCAACCTGGCTGGCACCATGAGCCAACATTTCCCTCTGGCCACCTCCTACAACAGTGAGAGCATCCCTTCACAAAAGGTAGAGCAGCTGGCATGAGCAACTGAAGGGGATTGATGCGTTATTAGCAAAACATGGACAGGATCAAATGGCCAGTGATCAGCACACCCTTAGTACAATGTGAACTGGATTGGTGGACTTTTTGGATCCATATCCAGCCTACAAGTGGTAGGCTGCAGAGTCCTGTGATGAACATGAGAATGTAGTCTCTAACCATTCCATAATTCTGTTTTATAGAACGTTTCAGGAGACCCTTCAAAGGAATGTCATTGTCGATTTAGTTTTCTGTGTATGTCCTATAGAACTGAACACCCATTACATCATTATCATCAAGTTAATATAATCAAATAGAATTTTTCTGTAAAGGCCATGAAATCCCACTGGAGCCTAGTGGGGATGCATAAGGTGGAAGCTGCCAAAAATGTCTCTTAAGGAACCAACAATATGATGCCAGTATCTAACGCACGTTTTCTCCAAGAATTTCCTTCTGAGCTTGCGCTCAACGCTGTGTTCCACTAGCTTTCGCATAATGGGAGTGTAGGAGAGCCTTTGAGAAATGTTTCTGCTTTCCCAAATGTTTTCTCATTGTCATAGTCAGGGATAAAGGTTCAACATATGTGTCCTCAGGGAATTTCAAAGCTGGGACATATTGCCAATATGTAATAGAACAAGATTGGTATCTAGGAAGATTTAGATAACTTTGGAAATGAAGCTTTAAAAATAGACAAAGTTTAATATTATATTGGCACAAGGCATTGGTAAGACCCCATGGTTTGGTCACCAGTTTTCAAAATTGGCAAACAAGCTGGACTGAGTTAAAAAAAATATTCTTATGAAATGAGAATAAAGACGTTCAGCTCTTTTATTTTAGTGAAACAGAGATCTAGAGGGGAATGTGTTCATCCTTTACAAATTTATTCATGGCATGAATATTAGGCAAGGAGAAGAGATGTTTTTTGACTTACAAACACTACTAGTGCAAGATCAAGTGGCTGCATAACTCCAGATAAGTTTTGGTTGGAAATTAGAAGATGACCAACTATTAGAGTGTAAACTTTTAGAATAATCTTCAAAGCAAAAGAGTCTCAGTTAAATAAGATGGAACTAGATAAGTTTCTGGAAGGGACTGCATGAATTCTGGCACACCTGCAGCACATGTGATGTAGTCTCATGTCTGTGGTCTTCAGGGTAGGGTACAAGATGATTATTGTAGTATGGAAGGTGGCTGGTAATCCTCTGCCTCAGGCTTTGCTAGTCACCAGCAGGGATGATTCTTTTTTTTTCCCTCTCAGGATTCTGTGCGATTCTTTTGCCTTGTACCAAGGCACCAAAATGATCACTACAACTAAAGCTGGGGGTGGTTTTGTCTGGGGTGTGCCACCAAAACTGGGGTCAGGGAAGAATATTTCCACTAGGTCAGATTTTCAGACCGCTGAGACTTATTTATTTTTGGTCAACTTCTGTAGTGTGGACATGATTCATTTCCTAGGATCTAAGCATATGTCAACCAGCTACTTCCCCACTGCTGCAGAAGCACAACTTTGACAATACCATAATCTCCCCTGTTTTTACCTATGGCATGGTATAGAATCAGCTTAATATTTTGGTTACTGTACCTTGTAGTTTTGAGTGAGGGTCTGAAGTGGCAATCTTGGGAGTTCTTCAGGTTAATGATTGGATGTGGATTTAGACAGCTTGGTTTAAGACCAAAAGGCCCCTTTCAGTCCTATGTTCCTATATGTAAGTGACAAGAAAACAGTATTAGCTGAATATTTCTAGCAAACCTGAGGCTGTTTTGTAAAAATATACCATTATTGTTGTTAATATAGTACAATATTAAGTTGGTCTGATTTGAAGGAGATTAAGGGTCAGATTCTATTCCTCCTATTAGGCATATAAGTAGACATAGGCATCAATGTGAGGTTCTGCTCAAGTCCCTGAAAAACAGTTAATGCAAAAGAAGGGTGGCTTCCTTCTCACTGCTTACAGGTAAGATGATGGTTTGTTACAAAAGTGGATACGTTAATGGATATTCAGGAATTGAACGGGGTGGGATAGGATCATACTCAGATGTCTGAGTCAATTTACATGCCTAGGAGGTGGCATAGAATTTGGTTGTACATGTTTTAGGGACTGTTCTCTCTTTTGACGGTGATCTGGAACTACCTGCTTCTCATCAAAGTGTGGTGTAGCCTGTACCTTGCAAAAGTGAAGCAGATTCACTGCTCAGAAATATTTTAGGAGCCTCAGGAATAAATTGCTTCCATCAGGGGTGAATTAGCAGAATCCAGAGGGGAATGGTTTCATGTGATGCCTAGTAATAATCACTTCGACCCTCCCTTTAATTTAGTTATGGAATTTTAACCCAATGCTCCCATGAGTTTGTTCTTTTTCCATTCGTCTCAACAGGATCTTCAGAATAAATCTAGACTATCTCGTCTCTGGATTTAGAGAAGGTACCTGATAGCCAAATCCAGTGACAGATCAGTAAAATAGGCTGTTCTGTTTTTATATATGAACATCTGGTAAATTGGATGATTTTACGAATCTTGCAGGATTTGTTTTTTGTGTTGGTGGTAGATGTTGGGAAAAGAGATTATGCATACATAAACCTGCTTTAAAGGTGCTTGATGACTGATTGATTGCCTCACCCCCCCACACACTTTTAGGGAAAATATGGTTATACAGTTACTTAATAGAGAGGAAAAGCCCCTATTTTAATCTTGGCACCAAATCTTTTCTGTCTAACCCCAATATATATTCATAGAAAAGAATACTGGGAAATTATCAAATTCCAAACTCCTTGTGACAGCTCATTCAGTAGAATAAATATTCACCATATTTTATATACTGGCTTTGAAATTCCATATTAGTTAAGAATTGAAATTCCAAACTCCTAGTTGTAAATCCATCCCCTTTTAAAGGCTTCTATATCCTACATCTTTCTTCCCTTCCCATCTATTATGTATCTTGGAAACCTGAGAATATTCACTTCTTGCTTTTTTGACTACATGTTCACAACAGCCTCCAAAGAACCGCAAGTTTGTAGGATAGTAGCCTAACTTCAGAGGTGTCTTTGTAACAGAGTTGCACACAGTCATAGTCGGACTGCACTGAAATGAATAAAATCACTTCAGCAGATAGTACTCCCTGCTGCTACAGTATTTTTGGTTAAGTTCTGATTTCCAAATACTCTTAAAGGTTTGTGTGTGTGTGTATGCACAGGGGCAGGAGGTGCTAACAACTGTTTTCTGTCTCAAATCATTCTTGGTCATACCAGTTTCTGAAAGTTCACTGAGGGCAAGATAAAGGATTGTCAAAACAGCAAATGGAAAAGTAGACAGACTAAAATAGTACCTGATGCTGCAATCTTTGCCAGAGGTATAGCGGGCTTGTTCAGCACCAGGGGCAGAGATGTGGGTGGGAGGTGGGGTGGAACTATGACCTGTGGAGAGCAGAAGAGGACGGAGGAAGCAGAATCTTACTTGCTTGAGTCTCCTCACTCCAGTAACAACTACTACTGCTACAGCTGTGACTGTAGCAGCATGGGCTTGGGCTCTGGCTACTAGGAGACAGGCAGCATGGGCTGCCCAAGGTCTGCTTCTGGTGCCCCATTTTCTCTGAGAGGTGCAAGGCTCTGCCTTCCAAAGCAAAGCCGCTGGGAGGGGGAGAGTGTCTGGTGCCTCTTAAGTTGGGGGGGGGGGCACGTGCCCCCCCCCATCACCAGTCAATGACCAGGGGGAAGGTGCCCTGGTGGCTGATCCCACTGACTTGGAGGTGGGGTCCCCCAAGGCTGACTTCACTTACCGTAAAAGCACCCAAACCACTTCTGGAACTCCCTCAGCCACTTCCAGAAGTGCCATGGTTGCTTTTGCTGGCAGCTCTACCCCCCAGCCGGTGCTTGCAGGGGAGGCACTGGTGCTTCTGCCTGCCCCCTGACCTGCCGGCTGAACAGGGAGTGTGGCCTGACAGGGGGTGCAGTGGTGTTCTCAGGGGGTGCATATGCATCCCTGTGTACCTCCTATGTGTCACCCCTGATCTCTTCTCACCCTCAGAATACATTATTGGGCATAGGTCTGTGCCTACTTGACTCATATGACCAGGCAGCTCAGGGCTGTCCCTGCTATGGTGAAAATTCCCTTGTGGGGAGAGGGCTATATGGGTGCCTGTTCATAGGCTGAGTCCTACACGCACACCCCACCATACACATACACCCATACCTCTCTTCGCACTGCCATACCCACATGCCCTCACTCACCCCAGGCACCCATCCTCGACAAACCCCATACCCACCCACACCCCACACATCCCCACACCCACATAGGGGGGTCAGCCTGTCTAAGTTGGTGACTGGGCCTGCTCCCTCCTCCCCATCCCCCCCTGCCAGTTATGCTACTGGTCCTTATTAAGGCAAGCTTTTCTCTGGACCAGAAATAGAAGACAACCTATCCAATAAATGGAATTGTGTAAGCACTATCAACAGAAATGGCAACACCAGCTATGTACCAGTCCAATCTGTCCTAGAGAATTTGGGTGCGCTCCTAAATGGGCAATGTGGGAAACCATATTGTTCAGGTTATATAATTAGAAGAAGTCAGAAATGACTTTTTTAGAAGATTATTCTCTAATATTTGGGAAATGCTTACTTGCTTCAGTAGGAACTGATAGATTTGTTTGGCAATATATAGGCCCAGATCCACAAAGGTATTGAGGCACTTCATTCCCATTGATTTCAGTGGGAGTTGGATATTTCAATACTTCAGGGAATCTGAACAATATGTTCTCTAGCAATGGGTGTAATGGGAAAACCCATATACCTGAGCTCTTGTGGAGCCTGCTGTACCTATAATTGGACTCATTAACTCTGAGGCCATTCCCAGAGTGAAGATAGAACGTTTAAACCCAGTATGAGTTTAATATCTATGACATCTTAAATAGGTCATTTTCCAGATTCAGCTTTACTGGTACAAATTGTTAAAGTCAGATAATACCAGGCTTGTATGGGATGGATATGTAAGTAGTTTTAGACTAAGGAATAATTGAGAAAGATGTTCATTGACATTTTCATATCAAAGTGATACTCTCTGACTATGCCACCAGTATAATTTTGCAGCCCCATTAAACAATGCATCTGATGTAACAATCCTAGTTCAATAATGACACTCCTCATTTTTTTTTTGCTCTCCACTCCCCAGTAAACCCAGTCAACCAGTTCTTTGGTCCCATGTGCTTCTGTTGAAAGGGCATGTGTCCTTGATGCCTTATCAGTTCAAAACCTGACAGAAACCATTTGAGCTTATCTGAGCTTTACAGTGTCTCCATGAACCAGCACATTTTGTTGGAGAAATATCTTCTTTCGGGATGTCTGTTCTGGCATCTAGCTTTGGTTGGAAGGTTCTCCAGAGTCCTGGCAACAAATTGTATACAGGCCTTTCTCTTTCTTTTTTTCCTACTCAGCACCCATAACAGTCTCTCTCATTGTTGAACAGTCCCACGTAGCTCTTGGCATTATGAGCTGAACTCTCTTGTGCCCTGGCATATACCCTATGCCTTGCTCACTTGTTTGTATATTGCCATCACGTATGTTGTGTGCCCTTCATGGTTTCTCATCCTCCTATTTTTAGCCAGAATGGCCGATTTGCACTTTTCTGAGACTAATAATCTCTATCTTTTGTCCTTGGTTTTCTTGTGTGGAAGTCAATTTTACTTATGCAAATGAGCTCACATGAATCAGTTCAGGCTATGCCAATAAAATTAGGCTTTTTTCTTCCTCTTTCCATAACAGCATTTCCTTTCCAACCCATTATACATGCGGGCAGTTTAATTCTCAAGGCACTTTCTGAACTCTAATCTTTGTTAGAAGGCCACTATCTTGTATCACCTTTATGAATAAGACCTTGACTTTATACCAGATTTCTGCTCTCTTTCTCTGTTTCCCTAAAATGCCTTAAGAATCACAGGAGTTGGAGACATAAAAGAAAGTCATCCTCTCTGACCTGCAAGATTGTTTTCTTCAGTATATTTTCTACTTCTTTGCACAGTAAGTATACTTCTATACATCTCAGGAGATAGAGGTTTCTCTGCTACTTCTGCAGACAATTCTACAGTCTAATCCATCTCTTTTTCCCTGGCACTCAGCCTAAATGTATCATCCTTTAAATTTCTTCCCATTAGTCTTAGTTGTATTCTTTTTAGACCATCCTGTGTAATTGCTCTACTTCCTTTGAAAAGCTTTCTATGCCTTTCAAAACTGTTGCAGATATTTTTATACCTGACTGATTATTGTTCTGCAAATATAAGTTACATATACTTGGAGTCAGATTTGCTCCTTGGTTTATACTGAGTTACAGAAGTGTAACTGAAAACAAAATTGACCCTAAATAAAGATACAATCTGTAGCCATGTTGTGTGTAAGAAATGGGCAATCTTCAACTTTTCTCCCCTCTCTGTAGTCTCCTACACATTCTCTGTTGAATGGATTTCTTTATGGATACATTTCAAATATTATTTTTCTCATCAGTAGTAATAACAGTCTTTATTCCCAACGCTTTTTCTTCCAAACTTCCTGCCTTAAAGCGTATGTATTTTAAAAATGGGCTAATCTTAGCGTTTAACTATCAGACTTCAATCTACAGAGCTATCATAATTACATCTAAGTATAATTTTGTTTCAAACAAAGGCTCTTACAAACCATCCTAAATATCCCTGTTGAATAATAAGCAGGTTTTTCTTAGGAATTATTTATGTTAATTCTCATATACTGTTTCTTGCTTATAATTAGTTAGCTCATCTTAAACTGGGTTTATATGTGTAAAGTTAGGAAAGAGCGTCGTTTTGCAACCCAATTTCTTTCGTTCTTTCTACACGTATTGAATTCATCTTATTTAAATGCCCATTTAATCTAAAGGCAGATATTTCAACTGTAGGCTCTAAAAGCCTTTGATATGATTCAGTTTATTGTGATGTCAACTGTCAAACCAGCAAATGTACCATTGGAGAATGAAGGCACCGAGTGAACCACCCATTGCCTCTGAGGCTTAGGTAAAAAGGAAGGCTCAGCTGTACGTCCTTAAAGTCAACAGACATTGGGTAATTTGGACTGAAGTTTCCAAAATTGGAAAGGCTATGTGTTTTGCTGGCAGCTTCTTCTCTTTTGTGTCAGGAGGTCTCCAGTATAACTACCCTTCCTCCCTCAGCAACTATGATCAGAGCCAGGCACCAAAGAGAAGAAAAATTGTTGTACTCATGCCTTCTTCATTATCTTAGTTGATCTGTGGCTTGGCTGCTTGTCAAATGCTTTATTTTTGTAACCTCAGGATGTGATTATGTGGATTATAATAGGAAGCTATGCACCGGGAAATGATGTTTGTAACTTTCAGACCAAAGGAAAAAGCATTCTTTGTCATTGTTTTTATGGCATTGTTCAGTGGCTGCTGATGGCACCCAACAGCATTTCCAGATTTCAGATTAGTGATAATCCATAAAAGTTCAGTTATTAAGGTAAATAGTCTTTTACATCTTTCCAGCTGCTTACTCCAGTTTATCTCAGCAGTGTTTGCATTGATTCTGAGCCATCTTACTCATCTCTTTAGTCCTCCCAAACAGTGAGAGACGTATTGACGTTATCTCAGTATTATGATATAGCAAAAATAACAGATAGGTGCTATCCACAGATTAAAAACCATGGTGCTTGTTTCCTTATCGAACCACTCGGCATCCTTCACATCTGTTTTGAACATAACTGTCTGGACACCATAGGAAACTATGGAGCCCTACGTGAGAGAAGCCTTGTGGCATGTGCCCAAAGCTATTCCCTTAGGAGCTTTCTGAGAAGCAGGAACAAAGTTTCCAGTTAGCTGTAGTATCTGCTTTTTTTAAGGGTTTTCAGCAAGCTGCCTGCCTTTGACCAACACCATCAAAGGCAGGTGAATTGTTCTAAGCATATTGTCTGAAGGAGGTCACCTGCCGATTATACTTATTCCTTCTCTGTGTCGCAGCAGATCTATGTGGAGATGGATGATGGTCAAAACGCATGGAGCTGGCTAATTGGGGTGAGAGAGCTCTCTCCCTTCTCCTTAACCTTAGCCAGAAATAAAAAATGAGATACTGGATGTTAGTTGGCGCAGTCAGGTGCGTGACCTGAATGACAGTTGTGTAAGAGCTTCCTTGGTCGATGTTGGCAAAGTCTCTTCTTAAAGGGAGCCTTGATCAGGTCTACTAACAGTGGATCCAGTGTACCTCACTAGCCGTGACCAGAAAGTGAAGCATATCTCTAAAACACATGCTATTATGATGAACACCAGCATCCTGCCCTGTGCTCCCTATCTGACCTGATGTTCTCTTTATGCTCCGTGCCATAACTCAGCTATGTTACCAGCCCCCTCCTTAGCCTGCCATGTGCCCCCATCCAGACTGCTGCTGCCATTTGTGGCGGTCATACTGAAAATCGCCCACTCCTCCCGAAGCATGCTGTTTCCAGCACTTCTAACATCTCAGTGGATCACACTTTGCATATGGCTTGAAATTGACTTAAAGCAAGCACAGGAGAGCCTGTATGATTATTTTCTCCTCTAGATACTGTTCTGTTTCCACAGATTGCTTCACTTCAGTGCTCTTGTGAATTCATCCCCATTACAAGACAATCCCAAAAGCCATTAACATTATAAGTCATTCCCTTAAGCACATGGATACATAATTTGACTTAAATATTTTTAGTAGTATAAATTTCCAATATTTTTTTTATATTCCAATCTATTTATCTTTCAATTGAACAACCTTCTTGATAATACCTGGGGTATACAATACATTTTTTTTCCCCTCATTCTTAGGTTAAGAAACAGTATTTTTTTTTCTTAGCCATCTAATTCAGAACCAAAAGAGTTAATATATCCATTGCACATGGGTTTATTGAAATGCCAGGTATTTGTCCCTGTTGGTACAAAGCTTGGAAGAGACAAAAGATGATATATTGGTGCAGCTAGTATTCTAGTCTGCACCTATATTTAATTAGCCTGGAGACTGGGTTGTGCAGCAGAGCAACTACTGAGAAGTGAGGTGGCAGTTAGATGCTTGCTTTGATGTCCTAAAGCCTGGGATTCTTCTTTCTATCTTTAACAATAATTAGAAAAATAACCATTAAAGTAAATTTAATTCCTTAATCTAAAATTTTTCAGCCCATAATGCACACAGTCTTCTGGGAATTATCCTATGAAGTAAACACAGTTCTTGCCTATAAAATACACATTTTAAATCAGGTAGCTTTTTAAAAATTTCAGTCAATCAGTCATTTATTTTTATAAGAGATCTTTAATCGTTACTTCTCTGAAATCTGCTAGGGACATAATTTATATTTACTGGTCATGTACAGTACAGCCATACCATTTTATTAAAAACCCATATTGTCTCTCTTTCTCTGAAGCATATGATGTATGCATCATGCTATGTAGTTCATGCATTTAATTATTTTCTGCTTGAATTTAATTATCTGGCATACAATTCCATATAGAACATATAGATTTCACTGTAAAATGTGTCTGTATTACATAGTGACTCATCATTTGTGAAAAGCACGGAGAGATTTATTTTTCCTGAACAGAAATATTTGGCCAGATCTTCAGGTGGATTAAATTGTCACAGCTCCACTAAAGGCAGTGGAGCAATAGATGCTAACACTATATGAAGACTAGGCCCTATGTGAACTCAGGAGGCAAAACATTAAGCTGGAAGCATGAAGTCTAGAGTGGCTGCCAGTGAAAAGTTTCTTATTATGTGACAGCATCTTGCTGTACCTTGGGAGTGAGGGGATGCTTTTGTGTAGACATGCCTTTTCAATCTTGTGAAGGAAGGAAGAGTGCTTGGAAATATCAAGGTTAGTCGGGCAAAAGGACAGAAGTTCTATAGGCACATCCCATTACAGAGAGCAGTGAATTTTAGGTTGGTGAGTGAGATGCCAACTGCTATTTAAGTATGGAGTCTGCATTTTACATTTCCCCAGGTTAAATTTTGTGGGAGGTATTTATCAATCACTGTGCCCAGCTGCTCAAAAGTAATCACAGTAAACCTAAAATGAAGAACCCTTTAAAATGAAAATTTAAATATAGTGAGGTGCGAGGGAATTACTTGCAGGGGGGCTAGCAAAGCGAATGGTCTGGAGTTGTGATGTTGGGTTGATACGCAGCGGACAAAATGTGTAGGGGGCTAACATTGTCATTATTTCCTCTGCTTTCTGAACAGTTGTTGTCTATGTCAAAGTGTGAGAAGCCCTAATGGGGAATGAAAGCATAATTCAATACTGAGAAAATAAACACGGTCAACATAGGTTCAGAGGCTGCTTCCGTTATATTAGATTTAATGAAGAACTTGTGTTTGTTCCTTTAAATGAGGAAAGTATATTCAAATGGGCGTTGTTACTATGAGGTTTCTGTTGAGATGTCAGAGCAAGTTCTGATATTATTTATAATGGTTGAAGTCTCAAACAATGTTATAGAAATGCATATATTGGCTCCCAACTTGAACTGCTGTCACTGGCCCACAATAGCAATAAAGCTGGAGAAGTTATGAAACAGGAGTAAAAAGGAGGGTTACTTTTAAGTTAACTCTCAAAGGTTAAGGGTTACCTTTAAAGGTAATGCACGAAAGTTAGCATGGGTATGAAGAAGGCATTGCCACCTTATTAGGAAGGCAAATGTATTAATGTTATTGCTTATTTTAGAATTAAAACAACATAAATGGGATATTATGAAGCACTAGCCCATTGCCCGTCATGAATGATGGAGTGTTTAAGGGAGTGTTCCCCCCCTCCCCCCAGTGCCTGCCTACCTGCCTCCCCTTCTGTCTCCTCCCCTGGAGCAACGGGGCTTCCCTTTGCCCGAGGTGGCAGTAGCTCCCTCCCTGCCTGAAGAGGCAGAGCCCCCATAGCCAGTTGTTATCAGCCTTCTGAGTAGCACATGCACAGTTGCCTAAAAGCATTACACACAGACAGACACGCACAGACAGGCAGCATAAGCCCTCTATTATATTAGAATTGTTTGTAGGAGGAATGCAGATTATTTCAATTTCAATCAAATGAAATTCAACAGGGACAAGTGTAACACCCTGTAGATCAGATGGGATAACTGTATGCACAAATTCGGACTGAGGAATAGCTGGCTAGGCTGCAGTACTGCAGAGAATGACCTGGAGGGCACAGCAACCCATAAGATAAATATGAGCCAACAGCATACTGGGTTGTAGTAGTAGGAACGTCTCTTGAAAATTAAGGGAAATGATTCCCCCCCCGCTGTTTCGCACTGGCAAAGCCTCCATTGTAGATGAGCAATTCTACCCATCCAATGCCAGTCCCAAGTCCGGTTAAGGAGAGAGCTTAGTATTAGGAAGGGCATCCAGCTGTAAAAACCTCTGTCAAATCATCATGATGCAGATAGAAAGAGCCTTCTTTCTGTCCCTGTAGGGAACTGGACTAGAAGTAATGGCCTCTAACTGCAGGAAAGAAAATTTAAGTTAGAGATAAGTAAGGACTTTCTGCTCATGAGGGTGGTTAAGCACTGGAACAGGCTACCTACAGAAGTTGTGAACTCTTCATCCCTAGACACTTTCAGGAACATATTAGACAGACACTTGGCTCCAATGATTTAGTTAGGGATGATCCTGTGTTGAGTCTGGGACTGGTCTAGGTGACCTCATGAGGTTCGTTCCAATCATAGATTTCTATAATACTATGATTAGGATGTTTAATAATCTTCCAGCACAAGATAATAGGACAAGATTTCATCCCTCAGTTTCATAACTGATTTTTTTTTCATTACTGTGCACCAAATCTGAGCTATGTAAATCTGAATAGCTGAACATACCCTGGCATAAGCCCAGGCAAGTTATGTCAATGGCAGATTCTGCACAATATTTTTGTAAAGAATGATTCATCTTGGTCATTATCTATTTCACTGAACTGTTCCAAAAGGGAAGTGCACATTCAAAGAAACAGTAATGGTGACATACTGATAAATATGTATACAACAAGGAAGAGAAATGATAAGTTTCCCCTGAGAATTTTTATACTGAGACTCATTCAGGCCTTGCATCCTGTAGATCACAGAATGGCAATAAAATCAGGATTGGAGACCTCTATGGCTCTTTTAGGCCCTTGATAGAAATGTGACCCTGGAGCTGGGATCCTGGTCAGTGCTTGGAGATCTCAGCTGCAGTGGTCCACCATGTGCTCCTACATCTGGGAGCTTCTACATCTGGGATCCCACAATCACACCTCCTGCCATGCCTGTTGGGACTGGATCAGATCCCATAACACCTTATTTTTAATGTCTGCCCTTAGTCACTTTCTTGGAGGCAGTTTTGCATCCCGTGTTGTATGGCAGGGATTGTAAAGCTGTTGTCCCCCGGAGCATATATGATTTACTCTGTGAAGACAGAGTAGTACTGTTAGTCCATGTCAGTGCCTGAGGTGGACGCTTGCATTAAAAGGGCTCTGAAGACTATCTGAATTTTCTCTTCTCTCCTTGCTTCTCTATACAGTCCTATCTCTAATGTGTGAAGAGACCAGATATACACACGTACATGCCCTGGGTTCGGTATCTGAATACCCTCTCACATTTTTGAATCTCTCCTGTGCATCAATCAGAAACGGATGATGCATAGCTTCAGCCTCATCTTCTAAGACAAGCTTGCCCTTGCCGACTTTGATGTTTCTCACAAAAATGCTACATTATCATTCTTGGAGGGCACTCAACTCTTTGCTTTATAACGTGCTTTCTACATACATTTCTTTGTCAGTATTTTCATCACCTAACAAAAAGCATTCACCTTCCCTGCATACAGGGATCCAGCTAAAAAGTTAGAGGTCTCTTTCACATCCATTTTAGTGTGTTAAATTCTGATTGAAGTATTTCCTGAACTACCAGTATGTTTAGTTCTGGCAGTTAATCCACAAAGCTTAAATTTTCATGGCTTCCAACTGTTTGTTTATTCAGATTCCTTCCATGCCTTCTGTCTCAGAGACATTAAAAAACAGAGTTTTAAAATCTTGAAAAAAGGCATCACTTTTTAATTTTAATCAATATACTAGTGTGTTGCAGGGTCTGTCACTAAGGTGATGTAATGTGTGATCACAGATATTTCCAGAAACTGCAGTTTCGGTCTTAGATAAACATCATCAATATCTCGAGAGTGTTTTTTTTCCCCCCTCTACTTTATCCTATTGCCTGGCTTCTCATTCACTCATACTCTCTCTCTCTGGTTTCATACAGAGAAAGAGAAGTCTAACTTTATGGCTGACCTGGAAAATGGTATAAAATATTGTAATGCATCAATTTATCAAACTTCCTCCCTGGTGAATCCCAAGGGAGATGATTGAGATTACTGTATTAGACAGCTTGGACATCAAACCTGAGTTAATATCCATTCATATTTAAAATGTGCTCCCGAGCTTTCAGCTCACATTGTTATTTGAACAGTTTGGAAATCCACCCTCTGCTTTTAATAACTTCAGGGAGAATTGCTAAGTATGACCTCTGCTCTCTAAAAAGAAATGTGCATCCTTTTATTTACAAGTGCACTTGGGATACTGGTTTGACTCGTAGGTTCTGGAAGTCTGAATGATAGACCCTTCAGTTTTCCCACAATGCATAAATATAAATATATATGGTGTCCTTGTTGACCCCATCATTTACAAAGTGATAAGTTAATGTGTACGTATTCTACGTTTTTTTAAATGGTCAGTAGCAGCTAGAAGCGAATGGTTAGATCATGTTAAAACTTCCCAATCAAGGCAAAAATCAGTGACTTTGGGTTTCCTATTGAACCTCTTTTTGATTTTTGTTCAAATTATTTTATACACCTAGTATTTTCCTTGGATTTTCAGATTCAGTCAACTTCGCAAATTTACTTTAAAAATAATTAAAAGTTTCATGTGTTTTTGGAGTATCTTTTTGTAATGTCATGAATCAGCCCCAGGTCTTACTGCCTGAAATTGCTCTGCATTTTCTGAAACTTTAGCTAGCATTTTCTATGAAGCCAGCTTGAGTTATGGCGTTACAAGAACTAAGACTGCACTGTTGCTGGCTGCTGAAGAATGTAGAAAGCAAGGTGCTAGCATCAAGCTGTCACACTCAGGTGTGGCATCAACCAGCATGTTTAGTGTGGAGAAACATGCATAGTGCTTCTTGGCACGACTAACCTCTGGGATCATAATGAAGTGAGCACTAGTGAAAAGGGATGAAGAGGTGGGCTATGCATGATTGCACAGCACAGGCACTTATGGGTGTGTGTAGACAAAACAAGGGGCACGTGTGCACAACACTTTAAAGCAAGTTAAATGCTTTTGCACTGTTTTAATGGCACTGGTGTTTGCATGCGTCGGCAGCGTATTGCACATCAATTCCAGCAGCTGTAACATTTTCAGCGGGGTAATGTGCGTTAAAGGACTTTGGGCCATAGCAAACTTAAAACACCTCTAAGGAGTGCTCTCCAGCCATGGAGCGAAGCACCGGGCTCCGTGTCAGTGAGGAACTGTGCGGGCAGCCCAGCAGCAGCCCGGGAAGGCAGCCTCCACCAAAGGAAAAAAAATAAATAAATAAAAGTGGCAAGCCTGATTTCCCTCCCCCTGGGGCCTGTCTACATGCACAAGCTGCATGGGGACCTGGTCATTCCCTCCATGGCTCCACCCGAGCCAGGTGCCTGTGGGCAGCTGCTGCCTGGGGGGATCCAGGACCAGCCGCCCCCCCTCCCCAGCCCAGGGACTGCTGCACCCACTGGCAGCTTGTCCTCCCCTCCCTGCCACTAGAGAGGCAGGTAAGACATGGGTACACATGACACAGGGTTTACTTCACCCTATATTGAAGCGGTGTTTTTAAAAACACACCACTTCAATTTAGTGCCCCTGTTTTGTCTACACACGCCCTGTTCGGTTCAGTGAATATGAATGATAGGCCTGGTAGACAAACAGAGGTAGTGGTTCTCTCAGAGGGCAGACAGTAACACAGAAGTACTTTCCAGGTTCTGATAAAACAACCCACCACTTCCACCAGTAAGTGTTCAGTGTTGGTGCATTCTGGGCTCTGTCCTGTTGCCAGCACAACAGGCCACAGTACTTGCTGACCTTAGCCTATTTTGCCTTGCTGAATGGTGACTAGTAATATAGTTCCCTACCCAGAAGTCCCTTTAATGGCTCAGAGCTGCTCTTGACTTGCAGAAACCAGAGAACTTCTGTTTGTTTTAGTGTCCTATATTAAGTGTTTCTCAGAGGTTAACCCCCCGAAAACCCCCCACAAAAACCACTCAGTGTTTTTAAGAAGTTCATTTTCTTTTGCCTTGTCAGCTGCATAACATGTCTGAAAGATGTCAAAAACTTTTCCTTTCTCTTTACTGTACAGTCAAAATTAAGGTAGAAAAAATGTTTGAAACAGTCCTAAGTAATTTAACCAGTCACCAGCAATATCCCTTGTTCAGTTACCCTTTTCTCTATACCCCTTGCTGCTTTCATTTCACATCAGCTACCTATATCTAAATGGATAGCATCTGTCCAATCCAAAATAATAAAATCAAAACAAAACAAAAAAGGAGAGAGAGAGATCCTTTGGGATTTTTTTTACTTTTTTTTTTTGCATCACTTTAATTCCTTTTACATTTCATTGGTACGGTGCACCACAATACAACTAGATAGAACTGATGCAAAGCGTGGTTGGAAAACTATTGCTGATGCTTATGTTATGAGTTGTTGGTATACAGACTGGAATCATGAATATATGTTTCAGCCTAGGATATCATTGCATACTTCTTCTAGAAAAGTTTTTTAAAAATCCATGTTTTATTTATCTTGACAGAAAAAGTATATTTACTATGCTATATTTGAAGAAACTGCCTGAAAAAATCTACCAGATAAAATGTTCACCTTAAATAATTAATACATTTTTGTAACATTTGCACTGACTTGACACTGCTGGCAAAATTGGACCTTTTGCTGGCATGAAAAGAGCCTGAGGAGCAATGGAGTCAGCACTCTGGTTGATCCTACCAGCTGAATCTCTATGGCACATGGCTGAGATGTACTGTGGGAGAAGCATGTTGTGTTGCTTCTTTCTATATGGTTGTCCTGGGGATAAAAAGTCTTCAGTCTCTAGTGTAGTCAATTCAGCCACTTGTCCTAGCAATATATTTGTAAAAAACACAAAGCCTTCTCACACCTAGAACGCCTGTACTCATGACAGATCTCTGCTCTGACATATGCTAATCAGCACATTTCTGAGCAGACTCAATTATATCTGAGAGCTGCTCCAATTAAAGCACCCATAGCATCATGTGCATGTAGCGTCCCTGCATTTCAAAGTGGTAGCGGAGGTGCTTTGCTGCCATTTTGAAGTGTGGGACACTGAATGCATGTGATGCTGTAGGTACTTTAATTGGAGCAGCTCTCAAAGCCACTCTAATTCAAGTGCTCCCCCACCATCCCAGAGCACATGTATAGACACCCCTAGTTTACTTCTTTGTTGACTTGATTTTTCCTAGCAAAAGACATATGAAAGGCAGAAAGAAGGAAATCAAAGATTTTTTCTAGAATTATGTCTGCATAGAGCGGGACAAAGCCTAATCTTCAGTGGGCTCATGATTTCTTTCTTGCTTAACTAAAGCTGAAACAATAGCTGCTGCTGAAGACTGGTGTTCCTGGGTGGATCTATGATTTTGATAAGAGCTAAAGAATATCCAAGGCTCTGAAATAGGAGAGTGAACAGGAGCAGCTAATAGACAGTGAAATTGTCCTACGGTTGATTTGTAGAACATCCAGACCATTAAAAAGGACAGAGGATCAGTAACAGATGCCGAGTGAAAAACAGTGGACCACTAAGTCAGTTGCCTGAATAGTAATGCCCCAGCTGCTGCACTGTGGAGCAGGAATCAAAACAAAGTGCTTCTATTTTGGGCAAAAAATTGGCTTCCCCTGCTTAACACATGCACTCCTAAAATCAGGCGCTGGAAAGGGTGTGTGATGTATACAAGTAAGTATGGTCATTAAAATAGCACACCTTATGTTGGGCAACAAGAAATACATGTTAAAATGCAAATGACTATGCAACTTGAACACTAATCATAATCTTCACGCATGTAGAAACTGAGACTGTTGTATATAACACAAGGGGGCACTGACCTCTACTTTCTCTTTTTAACAGGTTTGGTGTAATGACTACATGTATTCCTGAGTTTAAAGAGGTGCCGATTGTGATGCTACTCCTTAAGGTGTGTGATTTTCCTACCTCAAAAAGTGCTATTTCCAGTAGGTTAGAGCTAGAATGTACGAAAACACTTGGGGCTGACACCTGGCTTTCAGTAATAAGATTTTTATTTAGAATCACTTTTATTTTCCCTTTAACTGTAATATGTTTTAAATGATCTTAGATATAGATTAAAAATTAAATAGCTTTTATAGTTTCACCTTTTCTGATAATTAAACATTTTTATTTATATTACATTTCTCAAGTCTTTATAAATTGAACAGCTGCCTTTGGAATCATACATTTCAATTTTAATTAAACCCGAAACCCACAGCAATATCATTTAAACGTATGAATAGTTACTTTCTCCTGCTGCATTAATACTGCAAGACCGTGATCTGGCAAACCACTTAAGTACATGTTTAAGTGACTAGCTCTGTAGAAATCTGAGGATCTTTCTGTGCTTACAGGTAAACAAAAGCTTAAATATGTTGTTGGTCTGAAGGGTCTACACATACAGAATAAGACTGTATCTTAACCATGTGTCAGTGCCTAATGTCTTTGCTACTGAAATGAAATATGCAACTATTCCATAGCCTATTCTTGTGCACCAGTAGACCAAGTATTTACTTCTTCCCACTTCCCCCTCAAAAAAAATATGGGGGGGGTAGGGTTTGTTTTGTTTACATCAAAAAGCATCACTGGTCTAGAATCTGCATCTGAATTTGCCTATCTTTAGAGTGTAATACATAGTACACATTTAGTGGTGGATTACACTTGGGGAAGTTTTGACTTTCTTGAGCACAGAAAAATTAATTCTACAAAGTTGTTGATTTATTTCATTTTAGTAGCCTTGGGCTTTAGCAGGATTTGCCAAGAATGGATGGATGCGTACTGATATAAAATCAAAGGAGATAATCAAATAAAATACAGGCCTTTCCAGTTTACTGTACTACCATTTCATCCTTTGATCAATTAATAGATTACTATGGCTAGATCCTCATGCTTTCAAACTACTCTTGCTTCCTAAGTTTTTTATCAAATTCAGAAAATCTTCAGACCTCCAACATGCTTTTGATAAATGCAAGAAGATACTGTAACACAATATAAGGCTCAGCCTAAGTTCCCAAGCTTGAAAGACATTCTCTACTAAGGGAGCTGGTTTTTGACAGTATATTATTAGCAGTGGAGCTTCTGGGGTCTCTGTTTCTCAGGAGGTCTGTAGAAATTAAAGAGAGGGACAGTATTGATCTCTGAATTCTGTTTTCAGGGGCCCCTGAGGATGGAGAGCAGCTGCCCTCTACATTTTAGGTCCTGTTTGAGACTGGGTAATTGAAGCTATCATAGAGATACAAACCATTGCTAAACTGGGGAGTGCAAGTGGATCAGCTAGCAGTATCAAAATTGCAAGAGGTCAAGTGCTATGCAGAGTTGACCTATATGCAAGGGCATTGGGAGGTAATCAATTCATACTACTAAAACTTTATCTGACTCTTCCAGGCTTGACCCCTGACTTCAGGGTAATCAACTATGTTGGCAAATGGTACATGTTGTTGGAGTCTTGTTTTCTTGCCTTCCTCAAAAAGATTGTTTTCCTAAGAAGGTGAAGATAAGTATAGATCATTAATTAAGGAAATTCATTTAACTAAGCATTGGTGTGACAGGTCTGCCCTCCATCTGGCCCATGCACCTGTCCTTGGGCAACTGCCCCACCTCGTCTCACCTTTGATGATTAATTGATTAATGTTAATTAGCAGGAGGCTGCCCACTCACAGCACCCCAGGCACTGGGGTGCTATCTGCAGCTCCTTCCTCCCTGATACTGCAGCCCAAACCTCTCAGATGTTAACTCAGTCCTTGTGCCCCCATCTGGGGTCTCTCCACCAGATGGCCCCCTTTCTGAGGCCTACCGTGCTTGACTTGAGCCTTCCCCTCCTGGGCTCCTCAATGCTGCCCTCCCTTGGGCCCCTCAACCCCCTTCTGGGACTCCTTAGAACATTGCCCTCTGCCTAGGGCTTCTCCATAGCTGCCCCTCTTGGCCCTGAGGTCTCCTCACCCTGCATTGCTGCGCCCTCTCTGGCGCTGAATCATGCCCTCCTGGGCACCAGGATCCCCACACTACTGTCATCCCCACTGAGGATATCGCGCCCCTTCCTGGGTGCTAGGGCCCCACACCCTGTGGGCCCTTATAAGGCCTCTTTCTCCTTCCCCTACAGCCTCACCCAAACTGCTGGTCATTCGTGACAACAATAAAGCAAATTGAAGCCTCCTGGCTATAACTGAGGACATAAGCCATCTGGCTGCAACAAAAACAAAACACAAGCCTCTTGGCTATAATGAGACCAAAAGCATCACCTGCCTCTCTGGCAGCCAGCAGGAAACTGCCAGTCTGGCCCTGGCTGTGGGCTTTATAAGGGCCAGGGCCTGCCCCCTAGGGTCAGCTGACTTCAGGGGTTGCCCTGGTAACCTGCAGCTGCATTGCCTAAACACTGTTAGGGCTCCCCCTCTGGCAGTTCCTTGCCTCTGCAGGCACAGGACACCAGGGTGCTCTGTGACATTTGGTTTCCTGAAGACCTGAAGGATTGTTACCTTCTTCAGTTGTTCAGTGGATAGTCGTTTCTGAAGGAGAAATAAGTAATTTCCACCACTGGATGCTTTTTTCAGATTTTCCAGTTTCCTAGAAAAGACCGTCAGGTTCACAAATAATGGCCCAGACACCCACTGTAGTTATTGTTTCCATGTAACTGATAGACAGTGATGAGAAAATGCCTGCTCTCTGTTAGAGTGGGGTCCTCTGTTACATGCAGCTTGTCCCATATTCAGTTTATCTTCTAGACAAAGGAGGACATGACCTCTTCATAGTTTATTCTCTAGTTGATTTGTTGGCTCACATGGAAGGAGGGGCAGTTGTGTCAATCAGAGATGCTGTAGAAGAGAACTTTTTTACCTCTTTTTTTTTTTTCACCCAGGACCTATTTCTTAAGAAAGTCCTTATGCTGTCATTGCACTGATTTCAAGTGAGCTGTGTATCATTGACGTTATTCTAGTGCTTTGCAGCTGCATTTATATTTTTGAATTTTGTGCCAATGGTAAAATTTTTTTTTTTCCAAAATGTAATGTGTTGTGTGAAATAGGATGTATCACTTACTTACTAGGGCTATGCAAAGCTTTGCCAACTGTTTTGTTCTGATGCTGTTTTGACTTGTTTTGAGCTCGAAGCAGTGAAAAATGAGACTATGGGCTTTTGAAACAGCCTTGAAATGAAACAAAGTCAGTCAAAATGTTTTAAAAGTTTCAAAATGTTTTGAATTTCAAAGCAGCCAGCCAGGTGGTAGGAGACAGGGGAGAGCCAGGGCCGTGCTCTCAATGGCTCTGCAGCCCCATGAGGCTCTGTCAGACGGGGAGTGCAGCCCTGGCTCTCCTCGCCTCCCACTGCCAGGCTGGGGGTGGCAGAGCAGATAGAAGCACAGCGCTGGCTCTGCCTGTCTCCTGCCATGGGGCTGTGCTCCAGTTGGCTCCTCCAGCCCCACGGAGCTCAGCCTTGTGGCAGAAGGTGGGCAGAGCCAGCGCCTCCCACCACTGGGCTGAGTTCCACAGGGCTGTGAGCTGCTAGGAGCTGAGCCCGGTGGCAGGAGGTGCTTCCCGCACCAGGCTCAGTTTTCCAGGGCTGCAAACTGCTTGGAACTGAGCCCAGCCAGGGGGGAAGCACCTCCCAGGTCTGTTTTCTGCAGCACTGAGGAACTCAGCCGGGCAGGGGGAAGTGCCTCCTCCAGCCTGGCTGAGCTCCCCAGCGCTGCATGGGGCTGGAAAGTCAGTCCATCTGGAGTAGGCACTTCTCCCAGTACAGTTAAGTTCCCCAGAACCGCAAGCCACTGGGAACAGCCCAGCAGTGGGAGGTGC
>JAGPOW010003316.1:7029656-7051021 GCA_030014935.1 Caiman crocodilus | reverse complement strand
CCGCGTGGGATGGGGTTGAAATTGCGCTCGTGGGGTGGGAGCCACTTCTCCCAGTCCAGTTAAGTTCCCCAGCACCGCAAGCCACTGGGAACAGCCCAGCAGTGGGAGGTGCTTCTCCCCAGCCAGGCTCAGTTCTGCAGCACTGGGTCCCAGGTGGCAGGAGCAGCAACCTGTGATCCAGCAGGCAGATTGGGGCCCGCCTGCACCCCCAGGAGGTCTTTGGGGACTCTGCCAGACTTCTTCCAGGGATGCAGGACCTCAGTTTGCCTGCCAGATCACAGGATGCTGTTCCTGCTCCCTGGCTCCTGCTTGTCAGCAGCCTGAGGTACAATTTTCTAGAAACTCCTGAACCTATCTCTTTGAAACTTCGCAGGCTTCATGCCCTCAGAAGAAGCTACCATCTCTGCAAGTTTCATCAGAATCAGACAAGAAATGACAAAGTTATAGGCTGTTTCATGCTTCCGCATTTTAGTTGAAACAGCATTGAAACAGCGAAACTGTTTCGGCAGAATGGAACAGTGCTTCCAAAATGGAACAAAACTCGAAACAAAATGCTGTTCCATTGAAATGGAAGTTGAGCAGAATGCTGCTGTTTCACACACAGCCCTATAATACTCACCATATCCCCAGCTATAAAATGGAGAAAGTATTATTTGCCTTAATTCCCTCAGGTTGATAAGTTGGTGAAATGTGGTGAAGCAGTTAAGGCACCTTGCTATGGCTTTGGAAATAGCTGACATATATAGACTTATGCCAAAAACTGTCTCCAGTTGACCCTGCAATAAAAGGGTACCTGGTCATTTGGGCTAGGGAACCAAAAGAAACCAGCTGCAATGGCATTACTTCTTATTAGTGCTATTTGGCTACATCAGCTGCCATGCCTTAACCATGCTAACCCAATAAGGTTCTCAACTTTGAGGCAGTGAGGCATAGTTATTATTGTCAATATATTGTAAACACTGGAAGTGTAAAGTGGCAGCTGTGAAAATACAGTAAAGGCTGAGTTATCCAGCACCTTACAAGTCAGTATGCTCTGTTAACTGGCATGCCGGCTTCTAAAGGAAAAGTGAAACTGGAAGTGCCCTCCATGGCACTTCCATATTCGTGAAGCCCCCACAGCCTGGGGGAAAGCAGTCTGCGCTGCCAAGCCCCCACAGCCTGGGGCATAGCAGCCTGCACGGGGTCCCCCCTCCCTGTCCCTCGTGGCTCATGGGAGGGGCAGCGCTGCGGTGGGAGGGGCGGTGACACCACAGACATAGTGGGACAAGCAGTGGTCCGAACAGGCAGAAACGCCTGCGTGGGCCGCTCAGTTATCCAGCATATTTTGTTATCTGGCACCCTCCATTCCCCATGGGTGCTGGATAACAAAGTTTCTATTGTAGTACACTGAGCAAAAGTGACTTTTTGAATTCATGAAAAGGTATGCATAGTGATAAATATGTATATATGGTACCAATGTTGAAAAATTCCAAAATTGCATGTCATTGTACCAATTCCATGGAAAGCCAGAGAACTGTAAAGCCAAATGCATTTCATTGCAAGGGTGGGGAGGGAGGGGAACTTTTAACAAGCTATATTTGACCAGATTCTAATTCCAGTGATCAGAAATCTGATCACATAGATTAGCCCACACAGATGGCTAATTGGTAACTATTTACTTCCTTTCAGGTATTCTGGATATAAGAGGATGTGTCCACAGAAATTTTAGATCAAACGTATCTATGCATACCTCATCCTCCTTGCTCAAAAAAACCCAGGAATTCATTTTTTTTAATGAGAAAGTTGTTGGTTGTTTAAGATTTTGATAAATGTGGAGGATAAATTGCAGTTGTATTCAGGGTGATTTAAACAAAATAGAGGTGATGAAGATGAAGACAAATCCTTCTGCCTTCTTTACATTAGCAGAGCAAAATTCAATTCGGCATCAAAGGAGGATAAATAGGGATAAATGTAATGGTAGTCTTTTGTTCTCTGAATGCTGTCACAGAGGGCTTGAAAGCCTGAACAAATAATGAGAGAGGCAGAAAGAGTAGCAGCAAGTGCATGAGGGAGACAGCACAGCAGAGAGCAGGAACGGCTGGAGGGAATATCTGTCGTTATAATCATAGCAGAGACAAAAGGAAAGCCCAGAAGCCGAGGTAGCTTGCTGTGAGCAATAATCTGAATATAAAAGTGCAAGGTCTGGAGTAGAGGCTGGTATTCAGCAATAGTGCTTCCCTGAAACCTCCTCATCACTTATCTCTCACTTTAGCAGTTTGATTACCTCATAGCTCCTGCCTTGATCCTGATTCTTTCACTCTCTCCTACTATCTTCTTAAAGCAATTTGTAACTTTATCACCGTGGAGGAGCAGTCAGTCCTTTCTATGGCTTTGTAGGAAGCTCAGGTCTTCCAAGCTGCTATAGTTACTTTTCCATCAATTCTAACAACTGCACTGAAGGGTAAGGGGAAAAAAACTTGAACAAGTCACTTGTCTCTTGTACAGGAAACCTAGGGAATGTAATGGATGCTCTTTTTTTAGTCTTGTGTACTGTAACTTTCAGGATTACTTATAAATATCCAGCTGAAGGCTTTCCATTAACTAAAAGTAACAGAGCAGAAATGATAAAAACTATCAGCTCACAGGGTTTCTCAAAGTTCTACAAAGTATTTGCATTAGTGAATCATTTGTTGGTTTCCTTTTTGCTACAGATGGTCTTGCTTCAGCAAGTAAGATGAATGTCACAAAGTCAAAATGCAGCAAGTCCTACTGACTTAAGCTCTGATTTATGGCATTTTAGATCAATTAAAATATATGTACATGTAGTGGGAAAATGCTGCAGGACCTTTCTGCAGGGAAACATCCACATAGATGCCAGGGATTATTTGGAGGAGAAAAATGGCAGGGTGCAATAGGAAAGGTGTGTGGGCTTACATTTATTTAACCAATGTTCATAAAACAGCTAGGAGACCAAGAAAGAGAAAGTTGACCTTACAGACTGTGGTTTGGTAGAGAGAAGCCCTAGCTAGTTTTAAACAAAGTGACTCTGGTACTGGAAACAGTCTTACTGTAGCATCACAGAGTTAAGGGTGTTGTTAGACATTGCCTTTTCCATGTGTTAAATGTTCTTAAAATGGGATTGTCTACACATTTAAAGCAGGGAAAGATGAGCTAAATGCCCTCTAAAGAAGTACACCTCTTTGAGCAAGGATTTTTTTCACACAGTATTAGGCAGCTCACATTAACATCAGTCTTCTGCATGGGGCAGCCTTCTAGTAGCCCAGGATGCATTTTAAACCCCCACGGGTGAGTGGGAAGCTGCAGGAGAGCTGCAGATGGGGAGTGAGGCAGGTAAGCCAGGAGCCACTGGAGCACTGGGAAGCCTCAGAGTAGACTTAGCAGCTCCTAGTCACGCTCAGTCCTCTAGTGGCAAGTTGAATTGTGCGTGTTAGAGAGGCTATTAACCACTAGGCTAGGGACAGACATTCAAAAAGCCTGAATTGATTCAGTCTTTGCAAGTTACTCTAACTTGGCTAGGCTTTACCAGTTTGTAATTGGACAAGCATTCTCTCTGGACTGAGGAAATTCAGGCACATGCCTGAAGTGGCTGAGGCTAGAAGCAGCCCTCCCTTCCCTTCCGCTATGCTGAGCTGAGGGGAACATAGCCAGGCCCTGGCAGGATGCTGTGATTTGGGAGGGGTTCCCACCACTCCTGAGAAGCCCAGCAGGGAGTGTTTAATACCTCAACTCAGTGTTTATCAGCTCATTAAGAAAACAACAGAGGAACATTACCAGCTACTTGTTGATTGTGCCTTTGTTCTATGTGCCACAGTTCAAGGGTAGTCAGCATGTGGTCTGCTAGGTAATGCTGAGAGGTGTCTGTGAGCGATCAGGGAATGCCTGTTTAGCGGAGAGTGGTAAGGGGAAGTGGGGAGCAGAAGCCAGGCATATGCCTGCAGAGACTGCTGGAGCTGCAACCAGAGAGCAGAGGGGAAGGGCCAGCTCTGCTGTGGAGCAGAGATTCCTGCTCAGCCACGAGAGCATGCCAGGATGCTGGGGGAGTCCGATGTAATTTAAATCAGCAAGGGGTATGAGACAGATATTGCACGAACTGATTTTAGCCAAACCAGTTAAGTCTGGTGCTACATTCAACCAAGTTTTTCTCAAACCAGTTTCAGCCTTTTCAAACTGGTTTATATGCGTGATAATCTGTTTTGTTACAGGTTTAAACCAGTTTCTGATCACTTAAACTGGTTTATGTGTAATGTCTATCCCTAGCCTGAACGTGCAACTGCTCACAGATTAAAACCTGCACATTAAAATGTGCAGTTTTTAATACCATCTAATATTTCTTAGAGTTTGGATGTGCAGATTGTAACATATAGGAACATCTTAATCCATCCTTCTTCAAATTCTCAGGCAGCTCAAGTGTCTTTACCTTACACTGCCATATGCAACATACACAGTACCAAGATTTCAGAGGGCTCTAGGAGAGCTTGGTACCTAATTTTAATTATATATATCCCAAGTCCACATTATTTTGTCGTTCACAACCTCAGAAAAGCTTTGAAGGATTTACATGAGTATAATTATGAAGTAAGTCCCATTCACTGCATTCATGCCTAGGATATTGAAGAAAAGCATTTTAAAAAATATGCATTCAGGACAGGAATCCAATACCAGGTTAGGAAAAATGTGCTATTGCACACACATGAGTGAGTGTGTGTGTGTGTTGTATCACATATACACATGTGTTTATGTCATTTCAAGGTTAGCATACCTGTTTTCTAGGTTACGTGTATTTGGGGTTTGAAACAGTTCAGTTCCTTCCAGTGTTAAGCTGATACACCTTCCATCAACTCATGCCTTTGTCTGAGAACACTATAACAGGGCTCTTCTTGAATTTCAATCCTTTTTTCAGTTGTAGAGTATTGAATGAAAAAATGGCTAATCATGAGCTCTATTTTATTTACAAACTTATTTTATAAAATCAAATCAATTACAGAAAATGTTTAGACTTATTATCTACAGTCATTGCTGGCAGACATTGCCTAGAATTAGTGCGCTGACAGTAATATATTTCACTTTCATGTGAAAAAAGGAAAGTGTTAATGTATGCAAACTAAGGGCTATCTGAGACTCTAATTATCTTAAAGTAGCTCCGCTAAACTGCAAATTAATCATACATTTGAAACCATCTAAAACTGTCACAGCCCATACCTACGTTCTGTCACGTTCACAATTGCGTGTAGATCTAAACAGGAATTGTTTTTCTGTCGATTATTAAGCACGACAGAGAGAATTCAAAATATTTACATCATAACAAGATGACTAAATTTGAAATTAAAAATTTCCATGGAAACAAAATAAATAGGTATATTAATTATTTTTTGTTCCCTCTCTGCCCCCTGAAAATCCCACCCCCCAAGTGGAAAATCGAAATGGATATGGTTTTCATTTAAATGTGTGTGTATTTTGGTAAATCATTCAAAGAGCAAGTTCTTCACAGCCAAGGGAAGAAGGACGTCCTATTAGAGTGCTAAGTTAGGTCTTAGGAAATCTGCTCCATTGTTGTCTTCCTGCATGGCCTTCCTACCTCACTCCCCAGCTGTAAAATGAGGAAGACAGCACTTCGCACTTTGAAGGCTACTGTGAGAGATACAGGAAAGACTGTGAGGGGCTTGGATAGAGTTGTGTTGAAGGCTATGTAAATAGCTTAGGCTGGACACACAAACACTTTCAAAGTATTCTACAAAAAGAGATGGAAGCTTCATTGCTTTGTTTCAAAATACTTAGCCAATGCATTATTTAACTGTTTATCCTTTTTCTTTCATTTTCCAAAAATGGAGTCTTCAGTGAATGAAAGATGAATTATTTTAGTGTTCATTAAGATGTGTACAACAGTTGAGGAAGAAATTATGATTTTTCTTTTTGAAAAGTGAGAAATATTCTTGTGTCAAATCCTTTGAAATGAAAGCAAATTAAAAAGAAATCCTAATGTTCATGTAAACAATTTTTCACAAATGATTTATGCAGTTCATTGTAAACAAGTACCACTAAAACCTTTTATGTTGTTAACTATACCATTAAATATCATTGTGTTCTGTAAATGCCACATAGTAAAAGTGTCGTGTAATATCTCAGCATTTTAACATTTTTACTGGGACAGTTTTTCATATCTTTCCATTTATATAGCTGGATGCCTTAGCTGCCTAGAAGTCTTTTGCTGAGGGTAGGCCATAAAAACTGGTGTTGTACAGAGAATAGTAATTCCATTGCAGAGAGGATCTCAGCATTTTGAGTCTTGGTTCCCATTTAGAATAAAATCCAACAATTTTGAAATTCCAGAGAAAGCAGAACCCATGTGCCATAGGTAATATCTTTTGCCCACTATAACTTACTTCTACCTATTGCTCTCTTGAGGTTTTTCCCTACATGTTTGTGCTATTTCTTTGTGACATGCCCTTCCTTCCCTGTATATATCATTCTTCGTTTTTGGGTGGCTGAAAAGCTCCTTGTGCAGCCACAAGGGTCTCTTATATATCTTCTTATGGTTTCTCTTCATTGGAGTAGCCTAATATTGAGCTTCCAGTATTCTGTCCTATAACAAATTGCCTGGCCTCTTGGTCCCATTTTGCTTTTAATTTACTTCAGGGGACATCACTTACTTTGTTCCCAGTGGTTGAAATTTGCCTTTTTTGAAGTTGAGGGTCCTTGTTTTCTGCTTTTATCCTTCTCTCCCTTAGAAACGTACATTTTGCCCTCTCAAATTTGTTATGTTAAGTCCGCGCTCTGCTGAAAGGGAGTGCTGGGTGACTTGCTGGTAAGATAGGAAAGTCTCCTCTCAGTGGTATAAAATTATGATTTCCAACCCTCTAAGGTGTGACAGAACAGAACTTTTGGCCAAAAGGGGAGATGAGTTTGTTTCAAGTATACAATTTAACTGTGACTGATGGGACTGACATACCTAAGGCCAGTGCCCAAAGCTTTCAAAATTTGCAGTGGCCATCCCAGTTTTTTTTATATGCCTTAGCTTTCCCTAGAGTCTTGCTAGCACTGCCTTTTGAATCTCTGGCACCCGAATGTCCCTTCTGCACCAATGTTTGCAATAGGGTTCCTCAGAGGCAGCCTTATGACTGTCTGGTACAGCACCTGTGCTGGGGGAAATCATCCTCTGACTTGCCATGGGGCTTTTTTGGACTTCTTAACATTGCTCATGTCTTGTTACATGCAACGAAAGGATAGAATTGAAGAGAGGATCTACCCCTTCATTTTTCAAACTGGGACAATTCCAGGGATGGAAAAACTGTCATTGGCCCATTCCTGTATCTTTGGGGAAGTGACAGGTTTTAATGGGCAAAGCAAGTTTGTAGAAAACTACAGATATGGGGGCATGGTGGCGGGGGGTGATGGCGGTATATTGGCTTTTTTGTTTTTAATGAAGGTTGTCTGAAGTAGCTTACCGCTGTAAAACATTAGGATAAGTCCTAGGCTCTGGGCTATTGAAGCAGCCTATTGGTATGACTTCATAGACTGAGGCTCAGTTAGACGAAAGTACATGATAAATTCATTTATCACATGGTTCTCAGCTTTGTGTGTGTGTGTTTGTGGTCTTCCTTGAGCCATATAGATATCATTTTGTATGCATTTAACACATTGCATTTATTGTATGTGTGTATAATGCCTTTAAAAATTAAAACAAATTCATATGCAGTAAACTTGTATGCAGTACACATGTTATCAAGCATGTGAAACAGCTGTAACTATAGTATATACATTTATATTATTCAATTTTAAAGTATGTGTACCACATGCTATTGTCTGCACAGTAGATATTCACAAATCCAAACTGCAATGGGGATGAATCCATTATATAAATCTGAAGTTGTCAGAATGATCCATTATCACTAGCTCTGGTGTCTACTGTTCCATAAAGTACAAATTCAGGAACCTACTTATCCTGATAGGAGAGGGTATTTAGATATTGTACCAATTATTTATTATTATTTTTATTAATTTTCTTGTGCCAGTTGCAATGGAAGGTTTTATTACAGGAATTAATAAACAAAACAAGAGCATATAATGAAAAGCTAAACATAAAAATGTGCCCTGCTCATGAGCTGAATAAAAATGGTGAGGCTAGGGAACGGTTTGTAAAAGCTGTTCAGAGATGATGCAACTCGGGGAATTGCTATGGGAGCCCATACTCTTTCATCAGAAGGTCACCAGTTAGAAAATGGATCAGATGAGTGGGTATGAAAACTGAGTGTTGTTTTGCGGCTGAAGTGAAAGGAAATATGTTCTAAATCTAGTTTGTAGAGTACATCACAAAAATAACCACTTTAATTGGCACTAATTTGCTCCTTCCTGGTATTTTCTGCAAAAAGGCCACAAAGAATTTCCGACACCAAAGGCAGGTTGTAGAAGCTGCATACCCTCTCAGCCCAGAGACCATTTCAATAAAATTAAGGACAAAGTACTGTGGTGAAGAAGTGTTTTGGAAGATTCTACTTTTATTGCTGATGCTGCTCCTGCCATAATGATGGTAGATATCAATTTCTACTCCTGGCAATTTAGCAAATCACAAAAAGTTGTTTTCAGATATTGCAGAGAAACATTTGAAGGCTGACAGTTACTTTAATTATCTTTTGATGCCATATCAATTTTTTTTTGAAAGAAGAATAAAAATGCAGTCTCACATTGACACTTTAGATTTTGGACATGCCTTATTAGAACTCCCAGTATTGTTAGATAATACAACCTACTGCATCACTTTCTTTAACAGGAAGGCTCAGGTTAACAAGCGAAAGGTGTGAACTCAATGCACATGAGTTAAGAGTGCATTAAAGAATGGGGAATATGCTCTCCTTCAGGTGAAAAGTAGCTTTAGATTCCTTTTGTCCAAGTTACTGCTTCCCAAGCTTTATTTGTTAATGTATTACCTTTGACTGTCCACATGCAAATTTATCTTCTCTATGCATATTTAGCCTAGAAAAATTCAATGTTAAGTCTTTCTGAGTTCCTGAAGTTTGGTCAAGCAGCAGGACAGCAGCCTGGGACTTTTAAAACCTGAAGAACATTCCCCACCCCATTCCCTTCACCTCCATTCCCAGAGGCATGTTCCTTCTGCATTTCTGCCCTCCCAGTCCAGCTAGGTTTCCCTTTCCTGCTTTCTCCCTTAGGCTGTTCCCAACCAGCCTGAGAGCAGACATAAAAAAGGAAAACTTCTTCACTTGCTGCTGCCACTGCCATCCTAGGCATGTTTCATTCATTGAGATATTACTCTGTCAAAAATATCTTTTTTTGTGAGAACATGTTCTCTCTTGTAAAATATCTTTCAAATAGACCATATTGCAGTTGGTCTATTTATAATATTCTGTTAAATATTGAAACAATCATTATATTGTGTGGTTTTTTTTCCATTAGTCAAATTACAACAAACACTGTAATATATCACAAAGAATATCTGAATATATTTTAATATGCCTCTGAACTACTTTCAGGGTCTTGACTTTTTAAGTTATCTAATTTCAGTTGTAACTGCAGCCTAATCTTTATCTGGATTATTGCTAAATATGAGCCACAGGTCATTTTGATTAGCTTTCTACAAATGTAAATCAGGAAAATATAAATGATCTACTAGCTTCTTTTCATGGAGGCACTTCTGTGGATTTGCTCAGATTCTTGGCTTATTCTACCCATGACCTTTACTATGGTAAAATGAAGACAAGAATATTTCAAAGGTAGATGCAGGCCAAATATTTCATAACCTCAGTAACATACTTGGTGGGGGAAAAAGCTATTTGGCAAAGGCATGGCAAAAAAAATAATAAAAATAGGTGGGTAGGTTGTGGTAGGTGTGTAGGGGTAGAGACGGGGGTTGTGGCAGTGGGGTGGAATAATTACCACTTCAGCAACTGAAAAAAGCCACGGACTCCCTCTTATTATGCCTATGAGCCCACAAAGTCCACAATGAAGCTTCGGTTATGGAAGCAGATACTAGGAAAATGGTCCCATTTTAACTAATTAAAGGAGTCTCATCCTGAAGATGCCTGCTTACCTGGGCAGACGTTTCAGAAATTTGCCCATCTAAGGGAGGCATATACTTTGGATAAGTGGGTGCTACAAAAAAATTCTGATGACAAAACTCCTCAAAAATAAATTCATGGCTTCTGACAGAACAAAGAATTCTACAGAAACCACAAACCACTGGCAGATCCACAAGAGATGGGGAGATGCTTTTGCATCTCCCTTTGCTGCTAGTTTGCTTTCGAGAGCGCTGTTCTCAGACATGGGCTGCATGCACTCTGTCACTGCCATACTCTGCTTTTCACCATTGTGGCTCCACTACTGCCGAAGCATGTATGGGTCTGTGTAATCAAGAATCTCTTCTACTCTGGAGTCAAAGATGTAGTAATAATGGGACAGATGTTTGTGAAGAGCACTTTCATTTTGGTTCCAAAGAGGTGGGACATGATAGGCCTCTTAGACCTCATGTTTAAGGACCTACCCAAGTTGGGGAGGCAGAAGGCTGATTTCATGGGCAGATCAAGGGACCGGCCACCATTTTTCATGAACATGTGGCAGGACCTCCATGCTTCGGATTGACTGAGGGGTCCCAGTGACCCTGCCCCTCACCACTGATTGGCCAAGAAGAGTGTGTCATGTGGCCCCACCCCTCACTGTGGCACCACCCGTTGCTGATTGCCAGAAAGAGGTGGGGCTGCACAATAGGCAGCCCTCTCACCTAATCAGTGGTGAAGGCAGGGGCTGACACCATCTTGGCTGCTCCCCGTTGTCCCAGCAGTCCCCACCCCCCATAGGGTTCACAGGCAGGCTGCAGTGGCCATGAAGACCACGGGCTCTCATTGTGGAGCCAGCATTTTATTTATAGTATTTTTTTTTTTTTTGCTGCAGATTTTGAGGACATTGCCCGATTTTGCAGACAATGTCCCTACTTGTGTTACTCAACACATTTCCTATCGATGCCAGCCTTCATGAATGCATGTCAGATCCTCAGTAGCAGAAGAGACATTCTGCTTCCTAATGAAAAGAGAGTATACAGTGGGAAAAAACCAAAGCCATCATATTACCTTTCCTCTGTTCTTTGGGTTGTTTAGCCAGCATCCATCTGTATCCACACACAGCATTTCATTGCAGTCACATATACCAATCAGAAATGGGGAGCAAAAACTTCTTTCCACAAAATTTGTTTGTCTACAGAATTGCTCAAATATCATTGTTCTGTGAAAGCCACCCACATAAAGGAGGAGGGAAAAATAGAGCAGGAGTGTGAATCCTTCAATATTTCACAAGGCATTGAAAGTTTGTTTTTATAATCAGATCTTTTTTGCCTGGAGGGAAAATTGAAAGACAATGAGATTCTTTACAGGAGACAGATCTGCAGTAGATGAAATTTGATATTCTCTCTCTAGGTTGGGTACAAAGGCTCCATTATGCCTTTCCCCCGTGCCCATACGTGCCCTGCTCTCTATCCATAGAGATAGATCTAAAGCCTGTCTAAAAGAGACAGTGTTAGCCCTTTTTTCTATCAGATTAATTAGTTGTTATAAATAGTCGATCTAGTGTTTTACATTGTGCCTGTTATTGTCCACTGCTACCCATATAAAAAGGAATGAAGACGATTCCTCTTCCAATGTGCTCTTCTTTGCTCTTTAAATACCAGGACGAAAGCTCAGGCATTCTTATTTTTACCCACTTGAGAATCTTAGGAAGACAGAAACTCTTACTTGATATTCAGGACAGGACAGGAACTTGATATTCACAGATTGATGACAGCTGTATTATCTTGTCTCAGCTAGTTACTCTCTCTTTCTAGATCCCAAATTCACCCATGTTCTCACTAAATACCACATATATTTAAACATCCAATTAACTATATCTAAAATATATTAAAATAAGTAGGTTAGACATTGGTGGATGAAGGCAAAACCTGAGTCATTCTCACTACACATGAAAAGGCTCAGCCGTTGCTAAGGTTTATAAATAATTAGCTGTAGTTCAGAAATTCACTCTTGTGTTTTAAAAGCAAGGGAAATAGCTTTTAAAACTAGCCCATAATAAAAAGAATCTGAGCACACTCAAAGGGGTTGAATTCAAACATACTAAAACAGTCAAAGGAAGGGCATACCTAAAAGTTACCATAATGCCTAACTTTTAAGGTACTTGGCCCCTGGAGTGGAATCCAGAATCTGGTACTCGGCACCATGGTATACCACAGAGTACATGAGGAGACTCTAGGTGCCCCAGAATAGGCTCAGCATTAATGACCTCATTGTGTAAAGAACTAGTCAAATGTTCTGCAGGCACCTAACTACTGCTGGACAAATGCTAAGGACAATGTGGGTGCATCTACATGTTCACTTTATTGCGGAGTAGACTCACTAGCTCCATAATAATGCATTGCCACAGTAATGCGTCGCACTTAAGTCCTAACTCCTACTGTTAAGGACAGTAGTGTCTTATGGCAGGGTCATTTACTGCCATAAGACACCACTGAAAAGCATGTGTGGATGACGACTGGGGGCATAAATCAGTCCAGCCAGCCAAGGGCCCGCTCTGGCCTGACTCAAATTGCTGCTTTCCTGGTTATATATGTGGAAACTTTGTCCATGAACAGTTTACTCCAGCTTGTCCACCTCTGGGGTTCATTGCATCACATTAATTGCACCTGCAGATGTACCTGGTGTCTCCTAAATCTTGACCCTCTTGTGAGCTTTATATATGGTTGTAGAGAAGTACCTCCATGCACTTGGGATCTACAGCTCAGAACCTTGGAAGTAGGAGTTTACACTTTTTCTTTCAAAGAAGTGAGAAGAACTTGCTATTTTTTTAAAAATATGGTCAGAGAAGGAAGAGGAGATGATGATGGCTGTTGCTACCCTATTATATAATACCTTGTTGCTTAGCAAACCCACCTAGGAGTTCTGCTCACCCTAAAACCGTATCTGTATTTTTTTCTAGGAAATAAATAGTAGTTATTCTTGAATCTCTTTCCAAGTACGTGTGCAAACACTAGACTACTAAAAATGCTCTTTCTTGCCATCTGTTATTTCTGATCCAGTGAGTCTTCCGTTCCTTTCTGTACAGTGGCACAACTTCAACAGTAGATTGGAGAGCATCTCCAGACACTCCACTGGAATGTCTTCAATGTCTTTAGAATAACCTATAGTTTGATTATCATTACGGTATTTTCTCTCATGCAACACATCCCCAAATAAAGCTTGTAACTTGAATTTGCAAGATAGAAAAAAGGATTTTTCCAGGGTCTTGGCCAACTATGTGACATAGACTAAGTCCTTCTGGAAACAAAGAACGTCCAAGAAGTATGGCACTAGGAACTTCCTGGTGTGGCACATTGTCTCTTGCAATGCCACACTTCCTTGATATGCTGTGTTTCCAGGAGGACTTACTCTGTCACAGAGGATTGGGCTCCAGAACCTTACAAATGGCTGTTACTTCTTTATTGTAAGTAGTTATTTATATAAGTTTCTGTAATTAAAGCATTATTTCTACATAGGTAATATTATCAAGATACTACCAACAGCTCACTTGCTGCTTCAGGCACAAGCTACAGTCCTCAGGCAATAGCTACAGGTGGTAGAGGGTTAATGCAAGACTGTCTCTTCAGTTCACTGAGCAGACAAAAATGGCAGCCATCTTGATAGTTATGTGGCATACACAGTCTCCAGGAGTTCTCCAGTGAGAAAATGTGGTATTTTTAACTTCCCGTTAGGAAATTTGGAGTTTGAAATGTCATCTTTTTTCAATTTTACATAACAAAACAATTTTACTTGGAAAGTGCTGAAACTGTCAGCTGCTTGAAGAAATACAGGATTTCCCTGTTTTTAAGCAGATGTGGTCCTGAGTTCTAATCTCTGCAGTAACAGTAATTCACCTATATAGTCATAGATTGATAATATATAGCTTTATCTAACTTTCCTCATCTGTAAAATGATATCATTATGTACCTGCTGGGATATACCAATCATAGAATTATTGAAAGGTAGGGCCAGAAAGGACCTCACGAGATCATCTAGTCCAGCTCCCTGCTCAAGGCAGAATTATCTCTGACTTTAACCGCTATAGAGAAGTGTGTTGAACGTGCTCTTAAAAATTTCCAGGAATGGAGAGCCTGCAACTCGACCACCCCACCTCCAACCTAAATTTCTTCTGTTTCACCTTGGAGCAGTTGGTCCTAATCCTGCCCCCCTCTCTCCCCTCTCCCCTTCCCCCGCCACCAATAACAACAGAGCAGAATATATCTCCATCTTCTCTGTAAACATCCTCCAGGTATTTGAAGACTGTTATCAAGTCCTTCTCAGGGCTCTCCTTCCTAGATTAAATAATCCTAATACTTTCAGCCTCTCTTCATAAATCATGCAACCCAGGCCTATAATTCAGTGGCCTTCAACATTTTAAGTAGGAGGTCAATTTTGGAATTTAAAAGCAATGCAAGATCTACCACCCTCCCTGCCCCCTGCGGGTAAGTCTGTGGGGAGGGAAGGCTAGGGGGGCAGGCAGATCAAGGCAGAGGGAGAAAAAATAATTTGGGGATGTGCCCCCCCCAGCAGGTAGATCTGTGGGGGAAAGGGTCATGGGGGCATGGTAGGTTGAGGCCCCAGCCCTAACCCCACTTCCTTCCTCATCACTGGGGCCTCAATCTGCCCCCTCCCCTATGGTGATGAGACAGAGCGTGGGTCTGGAGTAGGGACAGGCCCCGCAGCCAGGGCAGGGTGGGATGGAGCCATGAGCAGCTCATCCACGGGGTGCAGGGAAAGGGGAGCGTGCACCTTGGAATGGCATGGGGGGCAAGTGCCCCGGATATGCACATGGGGCAGGACTGGGAAGACTGGAGCTGAGGGTTGGGGCCAGACTCTTCCTGGTGGGAGGGAGGGCTGGCCTGCCAGGAAGAGCCCGGCCTGTGGTGGCAGTCCTGGGCAAGGGGCTATGGGGGGGACTGTAGCCCCCCCAACCCGTTTTCCAGCACTGCTGTTGCCCATCCTGAGCACAGCACAGCCGGGTGTAGCCTCCCAGCCCCCACTGATAGCTGCCCCAACCTGTGCGGATCCCAGGCACTCTCCTCCCATGCCCTGGGTAGGGGGAGGGGAAGGCTGTGCAGGTGCATTCCCGGTGGAGGCTGGGCTGTGCTGTGCTCATGGCAGTTGGCAGCAGCACTGGGAAGGAGGGGTAGGAGGGTGTACAGCCCCTCTGTAGCCCCACTCCCAGCTCCACTGCTGCCACAGACTGGGTTCTTCCCAACAAGTCAGCCCCAACGCCTGCTGGGAAAAGCCTGCAGCTCCAGCCTTCCCTACCCTCCCCATGTGCAGATCTAGGGGCACGCACCCCTTGTGCCCACCTGGAGTGTGTGCCCCTTGCCTCTTGCCTCCCTGGATGAGCCACCCACAGCTCCGTCTTGCCTTGGCTGCAGCACCTACTCCTGCTGAAGCCCCACTCTCTCCCTCAGTGCTGCTGTAGCCACCTGTGCTGCCCTGTATTTTTGGGAGGCACGTGTGGTAGAGGTAGCTGCCATTGTGGGATGAGCTTTGCACCTTGAGCCCTGCTGCAGCTGGGCTGGAAGTGGCGGACACCACGTGCATCCTGCCACTGGGCTGAGCCACACCCACATGTGGCCAGCTGCAGCAGGGCTCAAGGAGAAATGGCAGCTGCTTCTGCCTTGCACAGAGATCAGAGGGCACGTGCCTCCTCTGGGGTGTGTCCAGTGGTAGGAGCCCCCTCTGCCCCTGGGTGACCCTTCAGCCTCTAATCCTCCCACTGCCTAGCCAGACTGGGGCCCTGCTTACCTTCCCCTGCTCCTGGCTGGGCTGCACCTTCCCTCCCTCACCACAGGGGCCTCATTCTGGCACCCCCTCCTTCCCCCCCATACTGACTTATTAGGCTGGGGGGTGGGGCACACATGAGCCCAACCCCCTCCAACTCAGGATCAACCAAAAGAGGCTCCCCAATTGACTGGTCAGTCGGGACCACTGCTCTAATCCTTTTTGTTGCTCTCGACTGGACTCTTTCTAATCTGTCCAAATCTTCTTGAAGTGTTGTGCCCAAAATTGGGCACCATATTCCAGGAGAATCCTTACCAGTACAAAGTGCAGTGAAAGAATCACTTTCTCTGATTCACAAGGTACTTCTGTGAAAACAACATAGTATGTTGTTGGCTTTTTTTGGCAACAAGAACACACTGTTGGCATATATTCGGTTAATTCCACTCTAACCCCTAGGACCTTCTCTGCAATACTGCATCCTAGCCAGTCATTCCCCAGTCTGTAATTTTTTTCATGCAATTATTCCGTCCCAAGTGCAGGACTTCACACTTGTCCTTGATGATTTTCACAATTTGAATGATTGCTAAACATAATAAAAACTTCCAAACAATGGTGCTGATTTGGATTAGATTTACAATCAATTAGCAACTGGCAGAGGCCATCAACTTATTTCATATTCTTATTTGTTAACAGATAGCAATTATATGGTAATTATTTCTTTAAGTCCTAGATACCCATAGAACTCTAGTGAAAGACATTATAGTCTGCTTTCCAGTAATAGATGATTGAACTGAGACCCAACTTCTTTTGTTTTAGATATTATTGTTTTTCCTTTTTAGCCTTTTTTTTCTAAAATCCCTAATCATGAGTTTTTTCTCTTCATATTTATATTGTTCTGATCTGTTCTGCATACCCCCTTATTCCTACTAGGGACCACCAGCTGGTCTAGGGGCCTTGTTACACATTGCACTTTGAGACGCTCAAATTTTGATCAGCTTTAACGCTAGCTCAAGTTTGAAGCAGTCACACCTTAAACCTTCTTGTTTTAATTTGCATGCATTCATTCTGGGTAAGTGCTACATAATTAGTCCATACATTTTTACTAAATTTTTGGGAACAGTATTGCAGCCAGTGAGAGTCTTTTGTGGGTCTACAGTCCCAGGTCTCCATATTTCAGCAATGATGTTTCCTTTAGTGCCTTCTATTTTGTCCAGAAAAGAATAGCTTCAGTTGGTATCATGGCCACGTTTGATATCAACTGGAAAAGTGAAGGGAGAAAAAAATATTGGTTTGAGCCAGTTTTGAATCACAAGAGAGATCTGATAATATTCATCAGGTATATTTTGTTTTCACTTAGCAAAAGCAGATCTGTGCATTGTCCCAACATAAGTGAATGAGCACATGATTGCATATTGCTTTAATCTATGTCCAGTTGTATACAAGTTAGTTCCACTGAATTTAATGGGATTAGTCACATGGGAAAGGTTCTGCACAGGGAAAAGATTCTTCAAGTTTGGGACCAGATGCTTAACTTTATGAATGTTGAACAGTCTGAAATAATGGGGACTTCTTAAAATTGGGTAGTGTACCAGCTAATCAAGTCTTTGTAGGATCAAGGTACAGATAAGAAGCTCCCTGAGGTAAGGGCCATATTTTCTGTGAAGGTGCCCAGCAAGTTTCAATAGTACACAATTAAATGCATTTACAGCTCCAGATTTTTGTAAAGCAAATATTCCATGATAAGAACTTCGTACAGCATGAATCATACCACTCTTCCATTTTCTAAAATAAATTTGAATTAATGTTTAGATTCTGTCTAATGATATTGTTTGAAGAAAAATGTTACTTAGGGCATGCATTTACCATCTATGCATGCTGTCCATAATGACCCAATAGACCAGAACATCTTCAGAGGAGCTGTCACAATTTATCAAGTCAATGATGTGTGAAATATAAATTCTCTCTGGAAGTTGTTATGGACCATTAAGTAAATAATAATACCTGTTTTATAAACTCTATATTAATTTTATATTTATTAGAGAAGGTCAAACTGATACGATAAAATAAGAACCAGTTTGAACCTTTGACAGGAACTTAAACTTTTCTGGTTGTTGAAAAAAAGTAGTTACATTTCTCTCACACATCTTCTTTTTTGCTTTTGAGATTTCCTGGCCAAAAAATAGAAAATTAAATCTGGCGGTTTATTGCCATAGTATATTTACAGCAAAGACAAGCTTAGAGAAGTTGAGATAGACTTTAGCTGAGCATCCCAAAAAGAGTGACCAAAATGATACAAAACTCCAACAACTTTGGTTGCTCTAGAATCAAGTTGATGCATATAGTGAAATGATTCTTTCCCTCCCAGCAGTGGGAGATTCCCGTGTAAAAAAAAAACCATCATTGAAAGAAGTAGTGCACTGCACATGGCAGCAGCACGTGCCAGCAGAAACTGGAGCCTGAGTGGGCAGAGTCATGCTCTGGCTGCCAGCCAGGCTCCAAGCTGCTGGATCACCACCCCTGCTGCCGCAGGAAGGCCCCAGGACCTCAGGTAAGCTTGCTGGGGCAAGCACTAGCTCTGATCCCAGCCTCCCTTACCCCACCTAGGACAATTTGCCCTATACCAGCCCTATGTGCAGGGGTGTGAGAAGTTGCAAAAAGCAGTGGCACTAATTTGTGCCACTGCTATTTTGGCTGTAGCGACTGCACACCCCTGTGTTTGGAGACGCACCCATAGAGCCTGTAATGATTTCATGTATTTTAATTTCAAGGCAAATAATTAATCTTATCTTTCTATCTCAGGGTTTCATCTCCCTTTTTAAAATCTCTTTTTTCTCAGGTGTAAGAGTTCTATTTGATATATTTTTTCCTGAAGCTTTGTTCATTTGACCCTAGGAAAGCTGGTATGTATATGCCACTGAATTTTAATGGTTTGGGCACCAATGTCTTTTGAAAGTCCCTACTTAAAAAACAACCATACTTTCTCACATAACTCATGCCCCTGAATAAGACATGCACCTTGTTTCTAAATGGATGAATGAAGAAAAAAGATTTTTTTCCCCCTTAAATACTGATAAGTACTATATTTTTCAGGAAAAATGTAGCTGCAATGTAGAGGAGCAATAATATTGTGGCTGCTTGGTTAATCCTCTAACAGCTGGATGCTGCAGGTGCTGCTGACTAAGTCAAACTGCCCAACCCTTCTCTACTTGAGCTGAGCTGGCAGCACCTCCCAGGTCATTTGAAGGCCTAATTCTAGCCAGCTGCACCTGCAGAGTCAGCTGAGGGCTCACCCAGCTGATTCAGTAGGAGCCTTTGCTCTGGCACCCCAGGTCCATTAATAAAAATGCAGCAGAGCTGAGCCCCAGGTGTCAGGGGCACATAAGTAATGCAGTGAGCATGACACTTTGGTTGTCCACAGCCAAAAATGAGGGAGACCCAGGTGCTCATGTACAGGCTTACAGCTCATGTGCTGCCTGTTACCATATTTCTTCGTTTAAATCGTGCACCTCAGCAGCTGTTTGTTGGGGATGGACGGGGGGGGCAGGAAAGGTGCATGTCAGATGCACAAAATTACAATAATAAAAAAGGAAGCATGATGTAATGTTGCAAGAATATGACTGAGAGGCCACATAGCAATTCATGGCTGTGTTATGGGTTTTACCAAGTTGCCTTAAGCAAATTCCTATACTTCAGAGTCCTTGACTATAATGTAGGCCTAATAGCTTCCTCAGAATTTTAATGTTATAGATGTACCTTTTTTCAGAACTGCCCATGGAGGCACTATGAAAACATCAAGTGATTTAATAATCTTTTATGATGGGTCATAATTACTGGCAGTCCAAAGAATATACCACGAATTATAGAGCAGGTTCTTAGCTGACATAAGTTGGTTTAGCTCTGCTTAAGTCAATGTATTTCTAACAAATTACACCAAAGGAGGTTCTGTCTCTCTCTATATATTTTAAAATATTAATGATCTAAAATTTGATTGTGGCTGGCCCCTATTCACATTTGCAAAGGTGTGGCAGATATCAAAGCCAGCCTGGCTGTATTTTTTGCACATGCTAATGCTAGCTTGTAAATATTGTGCCTCCCAGTAATCACTAATGGCTATTCAATGATTTTATCTATCTAGTTATTTTACTAATAGCTATCCAATGATTGGTACACTAGTATATCAGGTATTGTATTCTGAAGAGTCAAGTGCTTTACATAGCAGAGGGGGGTGTCTCTGTGTGTGTTTTGAAATGGAAGATCTATTCTGGGAGTAGAAGTGCACAGTTTACCATTTTCAGGCTTACCTCCTAGATAGAGCCAGGTTGAGAAACAGCTCCATTTTTGTACTGTATAAACATTTTGTCATATAGCTAATTCCTTTTTGTAGTCTTTTCATGAGCATATTGGATGGCACACCAGTTTGAAAATAAATCATCACTCCCATCCACAATGGATAATTATCAGCGTGTAGCTTGGATTGCATTTAGAACATGAATGATTGCAGCCAAAACTGTATCGCATGACTCATCAGTTGATAATAAGATTTCCTCTCATACAGTACCAAAGTCATGTCATCATAATCTATAATGATAAAGAAAAAAATTACAATTTTTTTTTTTAGTTTCTGAGAAAACAGGAGCCACAGGTTTTCTAATATGCTTACAGTAAGGGTTTGGGGTTTTTTTTTACATTGACTTGCATTCTTTCACAAATTTAATTTAAATCTATGCCCTCCTATTGCTCTTAATTGATTTCCTAATATCAGTTTATTGTGTCTCTCTCTACCTTGCAATAAATAAATAAACTGGTAATTAAAAAGAGAAACATTCATTTTTTTTTAACAGAGCAGGGCAGCTCCATGCCCTGGGCAGCAGTCGTGGCCAGCGGTTGGTGCAACAACAACTAAGTCTGTGCCATCTTCTCTCCAAAACAGGAGCCCAGGGCTGCCATCCCAGTTACCCCACCTATTAGCTACTTTACTGTTTATTAATACTTATCTTTTGGGTGCTGAGGGGTTTGTTTGTTTTTAAATGATGTCTTAAGATAGGATGACTAGAAAATTGGGGTTTAACCAAAATGCAGAAATAATGCTAAGTATTTTACTAAGTGAATCAGAGGACTAATTTCTGTAGTCACTGAGCTTAAAGCTTGGCAAATAGGCCCTGTTCAATTTGGATTCAGATTTGACCTGAATTAGGGACATTGATTTGATTCGTTGATTTGGATCACTGTCCCCAATTCAAGTCAGCCAAATCTGAATCTGAAGATTTGATGTTGATTCAGACAATCAGTGATTCAGACATGGACACAGCTTTATATGTTTTTCTACATAGCTCAAGGTACCAGGTGCAGCTCGTGAATGCTGTGATAGTGGGGCAGATGGAGCGTCCTACAGGAGGATGGGGAGGCCCCTGACATGCTCAGCAGCAAACGTGGAAGTGGATTGGAAGTATTTCTGGTCATTTTCAGGTCCACCAGGGAGTGTAGAGTGGGCTCCCCCAATACCCCCCCCCCCCCCGCGCCCCCCACCCCCGGGTGGGAACCCCCCGTGCCCCCCCCCCCCCCGGCCCACGCGGGCCCCCGTCAAGT
>JAGPOW010003316.1:6986552-7029556 GCA_030014935.1 Caiman crocodilus | reverse complement strand
TCAAACGTGGTAGTGGTTTGGAATTATTTCGGGTCATTTTCCGGGCCCCCCGGGTGTTTTGAGTGGGCTCCCCCCATCCCCCCCCCCCCCCCGGCTCAGCCATCAGCCTTAGGGGAACCCCAGGTGCCCCCCACCCCCCTGGACCTAGGAGGCACCAGTCATTGAGCCAGGGGGCATCGGGGTAGGGTCCAGTGCACTCCTCGGAGGACCCAGATGTGTACCAGAAGTGCTTCTGGTCCACTTCCAGGTCTGCTGCCAAATGCACTGGGGAGGCCCCCACACTCCTTTGGGACACTCCATCCACCCCACCATTGCAGCATGTGCAAGCCTCCTGGTACCCGGAGGTATGTAGAAAAAACATTTAAAGCTGTGTCTGTGTCTAAATCATCAAATCTCTCTAAATCCATTTGGAGGGTATTGATTTGATTCAGAGAGATTAAGGGGTCTCCTGATTTGATTCGGTTTCAGTGATTCGGCCACTGAATTGGGCCCAATCTCCTCCAAATTGTATCAGGGACTGAAGCTTTGCACATCTCTATCGGCAAATATTAGAGCTAGGCCCAAGCAACAGACCCTGTATGTAGATTTTGAATATCCTGAAGATCCTGTGGGATGGGGGCAGGGGGGGTAGAGGGGGAGATATGGTCATGTTTTATTCTTTTTGTTTTGTTTTTACTTTGTTTCAGTGGAACTAGGATAGGCCATCAGGGCCTTGATCCTAGAAATATTTTAAGCATGTGCTCAGTTTTACTAGTGTGACCAATGCCCTTTGTTTCATTAACACTGTAAACCTTTTGGGATGTTTGAAATTCAGACCTAGATCTGGATCCAAATTCTGCAAACGAATCCATCAATATTACATATACATATATAGATGTATATAATATATAAATGTATATTGAATATATATTGCTACATTGGTGTTTTGTGTGATGAAAAAAACTAAAACACTTAAAAGCAAACAGGTAAATATTTAAGAACATGTTGATTTTATATTAGCTCCATGATAGAAAAAATAGTTGACTAAATTATATACATCTTAGTACAAAGCGAAATGCCCCAGGAAATCCCTTCTACTCTCCCATTCCTATTAAATATGTATTTCACCTCTGTGCAACAAACATCACTTGAATGCATTGAGTGATTTCAATGGGGTACTTATAGTTAAGCAAATGCATGAGTGTCTGCAATATCAGGGTGTTTGTGTGTGACCATGTTGCTTTCTGTTAGCGGTTACTGATTAGACAAGACATAAAGTATTTTTCTCTAGCTGAAAATCTAGCAAAAATCTTCCCAGAGTTCAATCAGTGCAGGCATAGGGTTTTGAAGATGTGGAACTAGTAGGAAAAACTCTTTTCATAAGTAACCTTCTAGTATAATCCCAACGCAAAATCCATATGAAACAAATTTAAATGATGTATGTACACATTAATAATACTTTAATCAACCTCAAATGCAAATCCATGTGCATAATTTTACCATACATCAATAATATTATGCCCTTTTCCTACTAAACAACACCTTCTCTAGGAAAACAAATTAAAATAGTCAGTTGATAAGTTAAATAGCTGAAATTTCTCACCTAACAGTAACTCTTAACAGATTACATTTAGATACTGAAATGTAGATAGCTAATATATTTGGAAAATCCTGAGGTCAGAGTGTACGTTGTTGTGTAATGATGAAATATGCATTTCTTTGCCTGTAATGTGAATATCGTATGCATAATTTAAGTTCATAATTTGGGCCATGTAAAATTTATGATGTCCTTAACTATTTGCTTTTTTGGTTTTAAGTGCTCCGGCTATGCAAATGACATAATAGGGAATCCACAATCATCATTTAACAACCTTTCTGAATTGTTTTGGAATTTAGGAGTCATTCTGCAAAATTTGCAAAAAACCAGATTCAGGTGGTACATATGCTAAATGTTTTGGGGGAGGGATTGGGGCAGTCAAATCTGGACGTGTGGTTAGGATCTGGTGATGTACGTTTTCCAAGAGAGGGCCTTATGCTTACGTAAGTGAAAGGCAAAATTCTGCTTTTATAACCTAACTTCTTCATAGACCCAGTGCCTGCTAAGGAGGGGCAAGTTTTATTTATTTTTATAGGGCTTCCTCCTGCTTGCTTTATGGTTGCAGGACTGCTACAAGTGCCTTTTTTTTATCAGTTAATCAAGGGCAAAACAAATTCTTTATCCCTGGTCGGTGTCTGATAGGGTGTTGCCTGAAGCTGATAACCATAAAAAATTGAGCCTCATTACATGTTAACATTGTGAGCCACACACAAGTTGATCAGGGTTAATGCTAGCTCAAGTTTGAAATAGTCCTATATCCAGGCGAACAGGGGCCTGGAAGACTGAAGAGTAAGAATCTTCCCCCGCCAACGATTTCAAGCTTTCCTCCTGTCCCCCAAGCCCCTGGGGCTTTCCCCCAGCCCTTTCTCATCCCTGGGGCTCTCCCCACACTTCTCCCCCGCTTCCCTGTGGCTTCCCTCCTCGTCTGTCTCAGGGGAACAGGAAGGGAAGAGTTAACTTGTCTGCCTGATGCCCACTTCTGGCACTGCCAGGCTGCTGCTCTTCTCCAGGCTGAGCCCACCCAGACAGCAAGTGGCCATGGCCAGGCCAACAGGTTAACCCTTCCTTGTCTGCTCCTCTGGGACACAGCATGGACAGTCATAAGTAAGCAGGGGCAAGCAGTGAGTGGGGATCTTGGGTGCTGGGTAGGGCAAGTATAGGGGTAATGGGCCTGATTTGGACCAGTGGGGGAGTGGGGTGGGTGGGGTGTTTACGCTAAGAAGTAGCCTAGAGAAGTTGCCTGTTAGTGTAATAATACAAGGGTAACTCGGATCAAAGATGAGGTCTGTCTCTGGCTTGCAAGATACTAACCTGCTCTCCCACAAGACAGTGATTTGGACGCAAATTCAGACATGTAACGTAAGCTCTGCCTCTTCTTTCCTTCTGATAGCTAATCAATTATAACACTTGTTTTCTTTTTTACCCTCTCCCAAATGAAAAGCTATGAATCAAAGTGCACAGGTAATTGAACAGACATGAACCCAATGTCTGTACATGTAAACATGAAGGGAAGAAGCTCAGTTTCTCTTTTCCCCTTTGTGAATCAGAAGGAGGGAGACAGTTATGATATCCTTTACCAGATTTTTTTTTTTTTTTTAAGGAGGGGTGGGAGGGCATTAGGATGTGCTAGTCTGGGAAGCGAAGGCTATAGTGTGGTAAAGCTGGGGGAGGAGACAAGGTGTCTTTAAATCTGGTTCTTCTCCCAGTTTGGACAAATTATTACCCACAGTTTACAGAGAAGACAGTTTCAGGAAAATAATGAAATATGTCCAAGGTCCGCCGCAGGCCAGGGACAGGTGTTTCTAGTTCTCCTAAGTCTTAAATCCCTGGAATTTGGACTAAAAATGCTGACAGTGAGACCTCCTGTTTTATTTTTGACAGTGTTTTCTTTACCACATATGGTTTGGAACAGAAAACAGTTGGATTACTTGTATATCATAGAAAGTAAATAGATGGATTTATGCAAACCCTGGAAAATGTATGGGCTAGTTTGTAAAGCTTTATCACTTGCTATGTTGCTATTTAAAGTTACTCACAAGGGTGCCACAGGGAGAATTTGACAGGGAGAAATTTGAAGTTCCTAGGAGTTAATGCAGTCATTAAGTCAGTGCAAGACACAAGCTTAAAACTACTCTATCATTGAAAACGTTCCTTATTAGCCAGCCTTTGACAGGCTGAATTCTTCAGTGTGCACCACACTTATATTTGCTTCTTGTTTTTTATGGGTTTTTGGGGGTTTGTTTTGTGTGTGTGTTGGGGGGGGAGGTTGTTATTTTGTTTTACTTCTGGCTCCATGTTCATACTGACAGATATTGCTAAAACTGTGAATAAAGAGTAAATTTTGTTGTTAGTGGTAAGTCCTGCCACTCTGCATCTGTTTTATTTAGATCTAGTCATTTTCCTTTTCTACGGTTGTACCATTCCTGTATTTCACATAACAATTCAATCCTAAGGCCCAAATGCCTTTGCAATAAATAAAATCCATTGATTTTAAAAAGTTTCCTATGCCTTTGTCCCATGCAAGTCAAGAGTAGGTGTCTGGCTGATTCAGTCTCCTGCCACCAGAATAAGTAAACCTGTTTTTTTTTTAGTTTAAGTGCCATAGTTTCTGCTTGGAGACCAAGCAGTATTTCACATTTAGGCATGGATGATCATAGACCAGCAGCTGTAAAACAATGTTTAATAGTGGCCAGCAGTACCTGCCCTGTTAAGAGAGAGACTAACTATCACCATATTTGATTGATTCCTCATATTATTTCTCAAATTTACTATCTTGACTAACACACAACAATGATGGTAAAGCTTGCCTATATCATATTAGACTTTCAGCTATACAGCATAGCTTTTACATTTCTTGTCAATGTGTTTGCCATATGTGATGTTGACTTGATTGTTTCCATATACATCAGGTAGGTGATTTTAAAGAAATTATTGTGGTGAATTCATTCCTCAACCACTGAAGCAGTAAATCTAATGTGCTGATGGGAATCAGATGTAGCAGATGGTGTTCATTCCCCATCAGGAAGTCCATTCTGTAACCATTTGTAATAACCCCTCAAAAAGTTAGGATGCAGAACTGAAACCATCATATCTCTGCTTCAGGGACTTATTCATGATCCATCTCCCACTAAACGAAATGGGGGTTTTCAACTGACTTCAGCAAGAGCTGATCTATACCCTAGTTGAGAGAAGACTTATGAAAGTGTCTGGAAAATCAAAGTTATCCATGATTCTATCATTGTCATTACATATAATCACATGCGCCTTCTTATAAAATGTTTCCTGAGTCCTATATCCCCTACATCATGAATCTGGAGCATGCCTACAGGCACCACATTAGCATTTTAGATTTGAGGAGGGCACCGTAATCTGGCAAAGGAAGGAGAAAGCCAGGATTATTTTGGTTAAGTAAAACTAAAATCTCCCCACTGCAATCTATTGTTATGCTACTAATCATTATCTGCATTCGGTAGGAACCAAAAACCCCAACATATATAAGGGCCTCATTGTGTTAGGTGCTACACTGAAGAATGTGGTCCCTGCTCTGAAAAGATTACAGAAACAAGATAGGTAAAGGGTGATATCTCCATTTGACAGATGGGGACGTGGAAAAGAGATATGTGAGGTGTCCAAGCTTATGCAGAATGCCTATGAATGAAAAAAAGTGAGAAGCCAAGTCTCCTAAGGTGCCTGTACACAAGCATGGAGGCTACTATAATGTTCTGTAACTACAGCACCCTGGAGCAGACTCAGTCAAGTCTGCTGGAACATGGTAATTACCACGCTTCAGCAGTCTCCATCTCACGTATCAGTGTCCCCTCCACACGCTTAAAAATGGTGGAGGGAGTGCTTGCATTAAAGCTTGAACTTTAGTTCTTGGAGCTGCTCTAATAAAGCACTACCTCCCCTACCCTCAGAGCATGTGCAAAACTGTCCCTAATTCTTAGACCAGTGCCTTGCCCATGCAAGTCAAGAGTAGGTGTCTGGCTGGATGAATAAAAAAACATACTTGCATTCTTTTATTTTTGCAGTAACTTGTAATGATTGTAATCTCTCAGTGAGGACACAGACAGAAGTGATCGTTTTCGAGCAATCTGCCCCTGACATTGCTGTACAGCTGTGACTTACCACATGCACCACACTTTTAAAATGGCCAATTGTGAGAAAAATTGGTTAAATCTGGTATTCTATTAAGGCACTAACAATGGAGCACTTTAGGGAACTTGTGTTCCCTCCAGGGCCAGTTTTTTACTACCAGCCCAGCCCTGACCCCCAGGCTGTCAGGGGGAAGGAGAGCTGCTGGATGTCCAGAGCTGGAGGGGGAAGGTGCGGGGAACAGGAATAGGGCCCCCTTGCCTCACAGCTCCCCCCCAGTTACTCTGGATGGGGTATTGGGGGGAGCTAGGTAAGACCCCCAAGGTGAGGGGGCTCCATTGCCCCCCCTCTTCGTCTGCTCGGGCCATTTAGCAGCTGGGAATGCCCTTGCTGACAGCCCCAGAGCTGAGGTGGGGCGGGGAGGGACACGGTTCAGTAGCCTTCTGGGTGGTTGCTGGAGCACCCTGCTGGCCTGAGTTGGTGCAGGTCAGTCCCCTCTTTGCCCCCTACACCCAAAAAGCAAATGTCTGTCAGGGTCGGGGGGTGCTCTAATTCGTGGCACTTGATGTAAAGCACCATAAGTTATAGTGAGGCCTTAATATCTGTCTGTACCCAAAGTTTTATTCTTACCCTTGTGTAGTAAGGTCAGCTTCCTTTTGAAATAGAGCAGGAAGGTGACATTTTAAACATATTAGATTCATTGTGTATATTTTTCACTAAAAATCTCCTTTGCAATCTAATATATTCAGAAGAATTATAGTATTTTGTACTCTTACATATTGCTATTAGGAGCATTTCACCAACAGGCTGATCAGCTGCTGTAGTATTCATGGTATCTAATCAGACAGAGCCCTGCTCTGATGCCTATTGCTGGGAATGACCTCTGTTACTATTCTAGACTTCAGCTGTCACCTGTATGCTCTTTGGCCAAATGTATAATGTAATACTAAGGCTGTGTTTCCAAACGAGAGCCGCTTAGTTTCTTTTTCTCTGTTGGAAGAATTTTGAAAATTAATGCTGCCAATTTTACCAGTAAGTTTCCCAAGGAATGGATGGGGTGAGACTAAAGCCGTTGCCTTATTCCAATCACCTCTTGTTATATCAGTGATTATTAGTAAAGTGCTAACTATGGTTTTAAATGTACTGGTAGACTTACCAGTATGATGCAACTTCTGAAATTCCTTCTTTCAAGGAGGCAAGGATTTCTTTATGGAGAGCAGTGGCAAATCAGGCCCTGGTAAATGAGAAAAAAACTTCTCTTGTTGCCCCCATGTACTTTCAGAGGTTCCCCTGGATCCTTGGAAGCAAATAGTCTGGTTAGTTAAACAGAGGCACAACATGCTAATGAACAGAAGTGACAAATTATGTATAATGTATTATTCAATGTATGCAAGAAGATGCACATTCTTCTTTTAAAAATTTAATTCAAGCTGTGTTGTTTAATTATGTAACTAGATGCACATTCTTCCTTTTAAAATTAATTCCAGAAGGGAAAGTAGAGCCTCAAGATTAAACTCCAGCACCAAATACCAATGTAGAGATAATCTACAATGTACACAAGGGAGAGTGAGTTTCAAGGAGCAATCCTAATATAAAAGACAATGATAAAAAGGTGGGTGGGTCTGTGGGTGGATGCGTAATTGCCTTTAACTGTACAATTAACTACTTGAACTGATTTAGAAATGAACTTGTCCCTGTGTTCATTGGCTTACACCCTATGGATTTCTCTGTTCACAATGACATCCAATTTCAAAGCAGCTGCTGCAAAATCTGGAAGCCAGCAGCAGAGAGCAGTACAGAGTTGTTGGTTTGTGAAGGAACTGGCTATCTCAAGGACAAGTGTTGGCCCACAGGAGAAACAGCAGAGATCCTAAATAGCATGCTATTGCTTGTTGCTTCTCCTAGTTACTTACAGGCCTGTCTCCACACCCCCTCCACCCCCCGCCCTATTTGAGAACAGCCCTATTTAGATCAACAGCAGAGAACTGAGACAAAGGTGCATCTTGGCAGTTGTCTCTTGGCATTTTTACGATACTTCCTTGAGTTGTGGAACAGTGTTCTGCTTTCAGGTGGCTGCTGTAGTCAGAGGGGAAGGGAATAGCAAAGCATCTAAAAAAGGAAATATATATTTTTAATGAAAAAGTTTAGATTATCACATACCAAGTCGTATTCTCTTGTGATCAACAGTTACTGTTAACTAATGTAACTTCTGTAAGATGAACGTTTTTTGTAGCTTTTTAACAAGAGTTTTGGTTTTCTTTAATGAAGTAAACTTCTCAGGGTGGGAGGAGGGAACGGAGGATGGATTATATTCTCTAAATGGCGCTGAAATGCTGTGGAGCACTTGGCATCACTGAATGGATCATATAGATATATATATATAAATAGAGTTTGGGTTGGGCTGCTTTCTATAAGTCATATCGCTTTTGATATAGTTTTCTTTCCCATGTTCCCTGGCCAGTTCATCCCTATGTTGCTCCATGTTTACTATAATGGATGTTAAAAATTATCCATAGCTTGGTACAGCTCTGCACACTTGGCGGTGTAGCACAAATGCTGAACTAATGAAGTAAGGAGATTGTCGAGACACGGTGAAGAAGCTTGCATTCGACCTGTCTGCACTGAATTTGCTCTGTAGATAAATTGTCCCTGTAAGGAATTATTTTACGTGTCCCTTTCAGCACCTGCTCCCTTGTCATTGGTGATTTTCTTCCAATACACCAAATATATATCTTGGGTTTAAGCACACAGATTCCTAGCAGTTATGCTGGGTTTATCATGACGATTACTGCAAATTCCGCAGGTCACACATTGCTTTATTGAAAAATTTCCTGCCTCCCAAGTCACATTCGGGGTTAAATTACTTCCCCATAGAGTAGGCAATTGGAAATCTCTGCCCTACTGGAGTTGCTCTACGTTTTCTCTACTGACTTCTTTGTAGCTTTCTGTTGCACAGAGCAGTATGCTCATGATTCCAAGTATGGGCTTTCCTGTAACCCAACTATAGTTTGTCTTGAAAGCTAAGAGGATAGTAACTCTTCTTTATGAGTTCTCCAGCACATGATATAAGCATCTCAAGTCTTTATAAGTAGGGTCTTTATTTTATATATTGTAACAGGACCAGGATCCAGCTATGTAATTTACAAGCATAGAGGGGAAACACAATTCCCAATTTACAATTGCTTTTTACATTTGGTACCTATTTTCCTTCATTCTTATGCAACGAAGACCTGCGTTTCTTTATGTGACATGAATCCAGAGCAGGCCTGGGTAATGACATAATTTATGTTTCAATAACTAAAAACAAAGCATTCAGTCTTTCTGATTTTGGAGGAAAATATGAAAGCAGGAATAATCAACAGAGGGATATTTGCTTGTCTTTGCAAGTAGTCTGAAATAATGCTTCTTATTACATTGATCTTCCCTTTTCTTCTCCATAAAGTGTTAACCGTAAGACCTACTATCATGGACCTCCCCAGGATCTTGATGGAAGCTGATTCTGTGTAAAGCAGGAAAAGAAGTGGGATGAGCCTCAGTCCACTTCTCCAAGTAGATAGATACTTTTTGCCATACCTGGTATGTGTCCCTGACCTATGTCCCATTCTGGCTGTCAAGTGCTGTCTTGATGCAGATCACTAAGTAGGATAAAACAGCATCACTCAGAAGCATAATCTTCTAACATACCTTCAGCTTGCTTTGTGTTCATATCCTCTTGGGTACATCTGTGCTGCTGATCATTATGCCTAAATCTGACAATCATAATCTTCAATATGAAACAAAACAAGATAACTTCTTTCATCCAGCCAAGGCTCAATACCTTCAAAATGAGTTGTATGCACTTAGTCAGAGTTTGTATTTAAACTAATACCACATCCTGCTTTATTCAATTTATGAGAGATTAACATATATTTCTCAAGATCCACAGACCAGAGCAACAGCCTCCAGCTCAGTAAATGAACCATTGACAGCTTTAGAGCCCCGCATTTATAAGTTATAGTTTTACATTGTACATGTATGCAGGAAGATGAGATACAAAAAAAAAAAAAGCTTCTTGTAATGCTGCACCTATTTAAGTTTGTAAAAATCAATAAGACTTTACTCAAGCATAGTATATATAATCTCTATTGTGCTTCTGTAACCAATCATACTGCCCAGGTAGTTTAGGCATTTTGAAAACTACCAGCTTCCAAAGAAATAATGGAATATAGTTGTGTGTGTGTGTGTGTGTATATATATATATATATATATAGTTGAATCTTTCTGGGTATTTTTCTGTAACTCGAGAGTAATATGCTGAATGGGATGCCTGTGACTGAATATAACAAGAGGAATGTTATTGAGTCAAATAAAACCTAAACCTTAATAAAAGATTAGCCTAACCCACCTCCTTCTCTCCCCTCCCTCTCCTAAAGGTACAGGTATGGAAGTATATGAACAGCATGCCTGTGTTGTATTCAGAAAGAGAGGCTGTTTGGGATGTAATACAGAAGCACAAAAGCACCTGCTAGGGAAGATGAATAGAACTGTATTGCACTGACATGGGAACAGCTGAGTACAGTTAACTTTTCCTTGTAATTCTTTCAGTTCCGTGGGCAGGGTTCTCTGTGCTATGAATTTCTTTTGACTCTTGCCTGGTCTTCTCTGGTTGAGACTGAAAAGAAACATCTGTGTGTAAACCGTCCCATCTGAGCGTTTGTCTAATAGACACTTAAATACTTCCAAAGATGGAAACTCTACAACCTCTGTAGGGAATTCATTTAACTACTCTGAGTTAGAATTCTTTCTAAAATCTAATATACATCTCTGTTGTTGGAATTTAAGCCCATTCCTTCTTGTCTTTCCCCCTGTGGACTCAACAAATATTTATCACCATCCTCTTTCTCAACCTTCTTCATACTGAACCTTTTTTGTATTTAAATACTATGAAATCCCTCCTCTGTATTCTTTTCTCAGACTAAGTGTAATCCTTCCTATGCCTCTGCATACTATTGCTCTCTAAGTGGTACTTTGGGATTTAGCTATAGCCATCTATATATTTTGGACAGCTTATATAGGTAATGGAGAATACAGCAAGCAAAGCTCTTTAAGGTTCATTTCTTCTCTTTGAGTAGAAGCTGTGGTCAAGGAGTTATCAGCTGAAGACAGCATACTTGCAGATTGTTACAGCAGATTTTCCACTGCCAGTTACTGACTACTATTCTAAAACTGTCTTGGGCAGGAACAATACAAAACTAATGAATTTCAGGATGATAAAGGCAAAAAAAATCCCCTTTTGAGAGTGAGTAAACACAGAAGCCTATTGCTCAGATCCAGAGATTCCTCAGTTCTTTATCTTCCTTCCTTTCTCTTAAAAAAACAGGGACCCTTGACCTCTGCTATATTGCACTGGCTTGCCCTCAAGAGGGTTAACTGCACATCTATTGGAGAGGAGAAGCAGCAACCCAGCTAGGAGGTACTGAGTGGAGGGAGAGGGGAAATCAACAACAAAAAATCTTTGTAGGCTGCAATGGTATTTACATTATTCTCTCTTCCCTAGGTGGGCTAGAAGTGGATGGAGATCAGAGAAATCCTGAGGGGAAAAATGGGTGGAAATAGAGGGTATTTTTGAATATGGCACTCTGCTAAAGGCAGATATTTGAGTGAAGGTTCTGGCTGTGTTTAGGGACTGACATTTAAAGACATTACAGTATCATTGTAATAACTCATCTTAATCAATCACCCGTGGTGCTACTGTGTGTGAGACAATATTAATTAGATTTTATTTGAAGGCAATAGCCATACCCATAGAGAAATATATATTGGATATTTGGATTATGTGTATGATCCAAATCCAATCCCACAATGTTATTTATAGTCTCTGTGTCCCCACCCTTGATCAAGAATCATTTTCTGACTTGCTTCAAAATTTTACATATAGCTATAGGCTATTTTGAGTATAAACTATTATGTCCTGTAACAGCTATATATCACTTGAATGTAATGGTTCTATGGCAGGGCTAATGATACCTCCGTGCAAATTCTGGTGCCTCTTAATACTGAACTATTTACCTGAAAACAGAGTGTACGTTTCTGTAGCTAATCCATCATAATTATCTGTTGAAAGATTTTAGCAGCCACAAAATACTTGAGCTAAACCTTTCTGTTGGTGGTTTCCCTCAAGTCATTTATTCCCTTTAATCATTATGTTGTGTACAATGGACTTTTCCACATTTTGGCAATGACGCGTTGTGTTATGGTGTGTCACATCAGGTTGCACACATCAGTCATGTTGCATTTACCTCATGTACGTATTGTGTCTGATGTAGCCAGATATGACACATCAGGATACATTTGGTTTGCAGGGGAAGAAGGTCGAGACTTGAAAGTGTATTTAATATTATTAATGCTGTCGCTATTTTTTTTCAAGAACATGCCATCGCCAAAGTGCCAGGATGCATCTAAGCATCAGAAATTGCAAATGCCAAAGTACCTAACTCTAGAAAGCTCATGTCTTGCAAAGAAGTGTTTTTAAACTTTGAAAAGAGAGGGGGTGGGGGTCTTTATTTTTTTGGCTGGAATGGCCTGTAGCACTGTCAATGCTTTGGACCCAGTAAGTGAATTGAAGATTCTCTGCTTTCATCAGTGCTTCACTGCTTTCAAACAGATGCCTCTAGCCACTTTGGCTTAAAGGATGTGTCCAAAATACCATGAGAGCAAACATTCTCTCATATTTTCTCTAGTTATGGATGTGAACTCCACTTGGAGAATTTCCATCTCATTTGTGTTTTGTATGTTGCGGGAATCTGCTGTATCTTCCCCTCACCCCATCCTTGTTTTCCCTTGCTGCTTTCCCTTCCCATTCCTTCAGGTTACTGCCATCTGGGTACTTTGCATCATGCTGAGAGCTTGAATACGAGTCTCTTCAAAGACCATAAATGTCACTCATTAAACTGCTGCAGGGGGCACTGGTGAGTAACATGCAATGTTGCCTTCATTCTTCCTAAAGCCAAACTTTTTGCCTTTATAGTTCTTCTCAATCTTTGTAACTCAGAGAGTGGGCTCTCTGATCAAGTATAGAGTATGCTGAAACAGTTTAGTTTTCTTCTGTTCCCCCAACCCTTCCACCTATATTAAAATATATATGTATAGTTTTCAAAAAATGCATGCAGGAGTAAGGGCAAATACTATACTATAATTAATATATTCCCTAGAAGTGACAGTAAATATTATGGTTGTAACTTCAAGAGCATTCTTGGCAAGAGAAATCATCCACAGCTGAAAAGATCAGGATCAGCTGCTATTTTTGTCAATACATGCTTGCGTAATCGGAGCAGAATGGTGTGACCTACTCACCTCAGAATTTGCTTTATCAAAATAGGACCTCAGTTATAAAAGCTGAAACAGCAGTAGACACAAAAATAAATGTATTGTTAACACTTGTGTTTGGAGCAATCTGTTACCTTTATGTGACAAATATCAATAAAAATCTTCCCTGTGTTGTGTGAGAAAGATGCTTGTCCTTGCTTGCACTCTATACAAGACAGCTTTTGCTTCAGAAGTTATGGTAGGAGCCTGATCCCAAACCCACTGAAGTCATTGGAAAAACTCTCTCTGTCTTCTAACTGCGTATCAAGGATGCAGGGGAACATGTTTGAAAACACCAAAGAGTCTGCAGAATCAAAATTTCACGCTGAAAATGGACTTTGGGCCTGATCTACAATTTGTATAGCTACTTAACTATTTGGCACATCTGATATTTTAGTGAAATAGCTACACTGATAAAACACCTGCTGCAGGCTTATTTACCTTTCCTTTGTAGGCTGTGCTCACAACAGGGTGTTGTATCCTTTATCTATACTTCTTTCAAACCAAGACAAGCTAAGTATGTACTACATACTGCATGCAGGTGCCAGCAAAAATCTCTAATGTAGAGGCAGTATTGGTATGACTTATTTTCTTTAAGTGGAAAGGTACCATGTCTGTACAAAGCACAGCCTTGCCAGTATAACTGATGCATGCTATGAGTCATCTGTCAGTATAGCAAACTAGGATTGCCAGGGTGTATCTACATGAGGCAATTTACCGCGCAGTTGACTAATTGACCGCATAGAAAAGAGCCACTGTCTACATGTGCAAATGCTACTGTCAAGTAGTCTACTGCGCGGTTAATTTGCTAGCTAAAAATGCAGGTAGCAGCTTAACTGTGCTACAGTTATTGTGCAGTAGTGCACGTGTAGTTGCCAACTGGGAGCAAATTAGCTCTCAGTCAGCCTCACCACGATGGGCCCACCCTTGGCCTTGATGCAGGGCAACTGAGCTTGGAGCTTCTCCAGCCCTGGGGCTGGGGTGGTTCTTTGCCTGTTTCAGCTTGTTCTTCAAAATGCTGCAGTGATTCCAGGGACCTGTGCCACTTGCTGCCTGCTTCTGGCCATTGGGTCCCACAGGAATGCTCCTGGACCAGGTGCAGCAGTCTGTCTGGACCTTAGCGCTGTCCTCCCACCCAGACCCACTGCCTGCCTGCTTGTCCCATGCCATGACCCTTCAATGTGCACTGCAGGCATCTGCCAGGGCTCAGCAGATTCAGTCTCTCACTCACAGCCCCTGAGGGCCGTTGAGGGAGCCACACTGGTGTTTTCCCCAACACCACGCACCACTTCCTGAGGTGAACTTGCCTTAGGAAGAGACCATAGACCTCAAAGCACTGTGGGGTGAGGCTGAGATCCAGAGCTGGTTCATCCAAAGCATACACTCCAATAACCACATCTGTGAGGGCCTGGTGAGCTGTATGCAGTTTGTGCAGCATGACTGGTCAGTGGGGGTGTGCGAAGCGGGCTGTATTCAATTTAGATTCAGATTTGGCCCAATTTGGGGGACAGTGATTTGGTTAGTTGATTCGGATTACTGTCCTATTTCCATTTGGCTGAATCTGAAGATTTGATGCTGATTCAGAGAATCAGTGATTTGGCCATAGACACGGCTTTACATGTTTTTTCTACATACCTAGAGGTACCAGGCACAGCTTTTTCATGCTGTGATGGTGGGGCAAATGGAGCATCCCACAGGAGTGCAGGGGGCCCCCCTGCATGCTTGGCGGTGGACCCACTGGCTCAGTGATTGGCCACAGGGGGACCCCAGGTGCCCCCTGAGCCAGGAGGCACCAGTCAAGGAACCAGGGAGAGGGTGAGAGGTCTCTTGTGCACTCTATGACAGACCTGGAAGTGTACTAGAAGTGCTCTGGTTCACTTCCAGGTCCACTACCGAGTGCACTGGTGGCCACCCCTGCACTTCCATGGGATGCTTCATCTGCTCCACCATCTTGGCATTCATGAACCGCCTGGTACCTTGAGATATGTAGAAAAAACATATAAAACTGTGTCTGTCCTAATCATTGAATCTCTCCAAATTGATTTGGAGTGTTCCGATGTGATTAGGAGAGATTAAAGGGTCTCCTGATTTGATTTGGATTTGGAGATTCGGCCGCTGAATCAGGCTGAATCTCTGCTGAATCGAATTAGCAACCAAAGTTTCACACAGCCCTACTGGTCAGTGTGCCAATGCTGCATAAAAGACAAGGCCCTGAAAGTGTAGTGGGTCAGTGTCACTGACCACAACTGCCAGTCAAGGGCAGCCTGCTGGACCATGCCCTTTATGTGTCTCTGCTGTGTCCTGGCAGCAGCAACAACCTGTGAGTGTGGGAGGGCGCCTCAGGGCACCAGGAGCCCATCCCACCAGAGCTTCCCCCACTCCCCACAGCATGTAGGGAGGTAGGAGGCAGGGCAGCTATTGCCTCCTCAGCTAGGTAGGATGATAGTGGCAATGTCATCCTTAGCTGTGGGCATCAGGGATGGGTAGCTTCAGCACAGGTACCCCTCCAGGTGGTAGTGAATATTGTGGGGAAATGCAGACTTGTCCACCTCACTGTCAAGGCTCAGGGTCCTATGCCAGGTTCTCAGGTGTGTTTGGAGCACTGTGGTGATCAGCAGCAGCAGGGCGTAGTGGGTCAGGCATCCCTCAGTCACTGCCAGTCTTGCCCAGAGCCCTCTGTATACACTGGCTTCAGCAGTGGTGGACCCAGGACTGAACCCAGGTGCTGGACCAGCTTATCACTGGCAGAGGGGAGTGCCTGGTAGACCCGTGCAGATGGGAGAGGGTTGTATGGCAGCTGGACAGGGACTGGGCAGACGAGGCATTCATTGAGGCTCCTGGACCTCAAGGAGAGTCGCATCACCCTCTTTGAGAGGATGGTGGAGGCTCAGGAGTGGCAGGCCACAGAAGAGGACCATTGGGTGCTGAACACCATCCTGGCCCTGGCAGCCACCTTGGTGCTGCCTGCTGCCCTGCCCTCAGCCCTAGACCTGCCTGTCTCCTGGCAGCCACCTGCCACCCAGCCTCATGCCCCCAGTGGGTTTGGGTTGAAGTGCAGTGGCACCCCCAACAGCCAGGTCTCCCTGCTCCAACACCCGCTCTGGGTACCGCATCAGCTGCCTTCCACCCCCACCACCGCCACCTGGACCCACCCCTACCACTCATTCCAGTTCTGTGAAGCCTCAGAGCAGGAGCTGTCTGCAGTGGGACCGTTACCATGTGCAGGCTCTGCTGGCACTGGTTGTTGGCTGCAGGAGGGGGAGCCAGTGGCTGTGGCAGAGCAGCAGCCACCCTCACCCCCAGGCCAGGCCCCCACCCACTTCACTATGGCATGCTTACTACAGTGCTGGGTGTCTGTCACTGGGGTCTGCCCCTTTAGGCACCCCTACCACACAGCACCCATCCTTGGGTGGGCTCACAGAGCACACTATACATAATCTGCATGGACAAGAGGGCACTTATTTGTGGTGGGTGGGGTGGTTGGTGGTGGGGCTCTGGTTTAGGAGGGAGGGGCGACAGGGTCTGTTGTTGGGGAAGGAGGAGGAGGGGTTCTGTGGTTCAGGAGGGAGCTGGGGGCAGGGTCTAGGGGGAAGGGCACTGTTGCTCAGGAGGGAGGGAGGAGGGATGGGGTCTGTTTGTAGAGGTGAATAAAGTGCTTTCCAGAAAATTGTCCACTGTGAGTATGGTGCTGTGGGTGTGTGGTGGGGCTGGGATCCATGGCTGGCTATCTAGGTGGCCTACAGTGGGGAGTGCGGAAGCAGCTAGTCTACCAGTGCCTCTCACACCTGGTGCCCTGGCTCCTGCTGCCTGGTGTGTGGCTCACCCGGGGCCTCAGGGTGTGTGTGTGTGTGTGGGGGGGGGGGGGGGCTGTTACTATCCTTGCCACTGCAGCTGGTGTTCCCAGTTCCAGGCATCCTCCACCCAGTGTCCATCCTCCACCCCAGCCTTGTGGAAGAGCTCCCTTTGGGCCTCACAGATGTTATGCAGCACACAGTCTGCAAAGATGACTCAATGAATGTTGGTCTCCACGACCAGCAGGCTGTGAGGGTGTGCCAGCATCCCTTCAGGTGGCTGAAGGTGCACTCCACCACCACACAGGTCCACCTCAGGCACCTACTGAAATGTGCCTGGTGCAGCTCTAGCTGGTTGGTGTAGGTAGAGGGTCGAATGAGCCAGGGGAGGAGTGGATAGGTGAGGTCCCCAGTAAGGAGGGGTGGGACTGCCACCTTGCATAGCTAGATGTCCGGCACCCCTGGCCTGAAGCACTCACTCTCCACCAGGGCTGGCAGAGTGGAGTTGTGGAACACATGGACATTGTGGGCACTGCCTGCCCAGCCAGCACTTATGTTGATGAAGGCTCTGTGATGGTCAACAGCAGCCTTCAGTATTGTGGAGTGAAAGCCCTGCTGGATGTAGTAGGGACAGTCACTGTGGGGCAGGCAGGTGACAGGGATGTTGCTACTATTCAGAGCCATGATTCACTGGGGGAAGCCCAGGGAATGTGACCCCACCACCACCACCAGGGCTTCAGCCACTTGGAGCACAACGTGCCTCAGAGCATCCCAGATGGTGCTGCACACCTCTAGGACAGCCTTCCTAGCAGTTGCCTTGCCCACACTGATGAGGTGGCCAATGTAGTGCAGACTGGGGGCATAGCTGGCTTGAACAGGGTGATGGCCAGCTGGGTCTCTGAGTGGAGGGAAAGCCACGAGGTGGTAGCCTGCCGCTCCAGGTGCAAGAAGAGCTGATTGAGGAGCTCCTGGAAGGTGGCCCAGCTCATTCAAAAGGACTCCAGCTACTCATTCAAAAGGAATCCAAGGTGTTCTGGATGATATGCAGCCACCAGTCCTGGGTGGCTGGGCTGGTCCACTGGTGGTAGGGCTGGAGCCCCAGGAACTCCTGGGTGGCACCAGTGACAGTGTCCAGGTGCGCATCATTGGTATCCCCAGTGGAGTCTGGGCAGGTGGGTCCACCTAGAGGCTGGGTGGCAGCAGCTTAGTGTCAGGGCAGATCTGGTTGGTTCAGGTACTGTGGTGAGCTCTGCCAAGTGGCTGTGCAGCATGGGGGTGGAGGGGAGCATACAAGGCCAAGACTGACTATCCTGGGCCGTGTGGTGGTTGCCACAGCATTAAGCAGGGTGGGAAGCAGGAGCCCAAGGTACAGGTCATTGCTCCTGGGGCCTGGAGGTGGTACAGCTGTTGCACAGTGGGTACAGACTCTGACAACAGAGTCGTAGAGGGCTGTGCCAGCACACTGCAGACTACTCCAGGCCAGAAATGCAGGTGGTCAGGGAACACCACGCAGGGCTGACTTTTAAAGAGGTTCCCTGGCCTGTGGCTGGACCCTCCCGCTCCCCCTGGCTGCTGCAAGGGGGGCAGTACAAGGCCAGAGGAGGCCGGGAACAGGCTAGTGCCATGAGGAGCAAATCTGCTCCCAGATGATTGCACATGTAGATGCCTGCCCAGGGCAGGTTTACTCTGCAGTAAATACTGCACAGTAAAACCATGTAGCACTAATAGCATATGTAGATGTGTCCTTATCCTGGTAACATGCTCCTAACATATATATGACCATAGTTAGTTCAAAAGCTGAATACAGGCAAGCCTATAGGCACTAAGGGACCTCAGTCTTATTGAAAGCTGATGGAACTTCAGCTCCAAAATAGCCAAATTGTTTTTGAGAATGGAATTTACATACTGAAGTAACTTAGGTGCTTTCAAAAATTTTACCTTCTTTCTAATGAAAGAGAAGGGAAAATTTTCTCATAAATGTATGATGATACTCTCAAAATGTCTGCCAAAGAATTACTTCATTGCATTAACAATGCTTGAATTATCAAATTTCCCGCAGTTTTTCCAAACTAAAATTAGCGATAAGCAATTTAAATATTTTACAGCTATGCTGCATCACACAGTAATTGTGTACTTAATAATACATCATGTACACCATTACTTAGAAGCAAAGTTAATTAATTTGCTGCTTAAATTTTTCTTCAAAAAACAGTTCATAACTTGTATATATGTTTATTTCATAATATTACTATATGCTTGAAGTTACGTGTTGCAATTAACTGCAGGATTAAAATATTGGGCACTTAAACCTAGTTAAAATGTCACTTTTTCATGCAAATATGCTTAGTACCTTTTAAGGTGATTGACTACACAGTTCTTGGAGACATTTCTCTTTCCTAGTGCCTCTCCATTTCTGGCTTTGATACAAGAAAGCCTTGGGGCACTCAGAAAAATGAGAAAATAAGAATAAAAAATACCTTCAGTCATTTTTGTGTACTTTCACAGCTGTTAATAGAAACAGTTCTTCCAGATGAAGGATTCTTGAGAGATGCAGCTTCTATTGTGTACAGTACTGTGCACATATAAACAGTTTTCAAGCATGCGCTTAACTTTTAAATCAATTTGAAATCTATAACACTTGAGACTTTATCCAGGCATATACTTATACATTCTCCTCATTAGGGTGGGGTTTAGGCATCTGCTTAAGGGCTTTCTAAAGCATTGTCGTTCAGTGTTGATCACTCAAAGCCAAGGAGTCTGACAGAAGTCAACCACATTCAGTGCTGTGTTGACTTCTACTGGCACAGCATTGTGTAACACAAGCATCTGCCACACACAGCAACCAAAATAGGCTTGTGCTGAAGTTTCTTTGGGTATGCAAGGCCACACCATGTAGAGAACCCCATACAAGTTCTGCACCCTCTAGCTCTGAACCTGGAAGCATTATACCCATGGATCTGTGGTCCTGTGGCTTTCTGATAAGCTTCTCTTTGCAGTAGCTGAGCTGCATGAGAGCTAGTTAGCTCTCCTGAAACTATATTGCTTCCCTGTCTGGGAGGTACTGTGCCTTGATTCTGGCCTTTGCTCATTGTGCCATTTATTCATTTCATCCTATAAATGTCAAACTTTCTAAACAACAGGAGTGAGAACAAGGATGCCTTTCCTCCCAGGTTGGTAGTTCTCTCCATCCTGCTTGCTTTCCTACCCCTAGAACATTCATTTTCACCCAGGTGGCCAGTGCCAACGGAGGGTGCAGGCTTCAGTTCAGGCTTGCTTTATAGCCAGGTAATTAGGGCCTTTTCTTGGGAAGTGGGAGGTATGGGTTTAAATATCTTCAGGACCTAGGATCCAGGTCCTGGGCAAACAGCAGAACAACTACGCAATCAGGCAAAATGTCTTGTGGCTAGGTCCTGTGCCTAGCATTTTCTTTTGACTGCCTCTAGGCAATTCCTTGCTTGGTGTTTATATGTGACTGTTGGTGCATAAAGTTGACTGGCAACAGCACTGGAGTCATCTGCCTTTGTTGGGATGAAATATGATAACCATACCTATTGAAAGAATGGGAGGCATGCTTGTGTTAAAGGAGAAATATTTTCTGTGCTAAAGGAGACGCATAATTTTGGGGTGAACAAAAGCGAAGTCCAGAGATGCCCAGAAGGTGGAATAAAATCTCTTCCATCACATATTACTCCATAGTACACCTGGGTAACAAATGCCTCTGGGCACAGGACTGTCTCTTTTCATACTGCTGCTGTTTGAGACCCATTCTTTCTCAGTATCCCATATGCACAATGACATTTTGTAAAGTGGTGTGAGGGTCTAGGTCCCAAATGATACTGATTTTATGTGTTTTGCTTTACTTGTCTTTTTAAGTGTCTTCAAATCCCCAGTGACTCTGGTATCATTTTCAAACAGTGCAAGCATTCTTACTTTCAGTTTTCAGCTGAGCAAAATGTCAGCAGGTGACACCTCTGCTTCATTGGCACTGTTCTGTTCATTTAACAGTGCTAAATACAGATCAAAATATGACTTTGTGGCTTTTTTTAATAGGCACTTTATTATTCTGACACTGTTTTCTACCAACCCATTAGATTTGAGACTAGCCGTCATATATCTAAACCTGTACTTCACCACAAACTGCTTAAACTCATGCCCACAATGTGGTCCATTGTCAGACATTACTACCTCAAGTAGACCAGGAATAACAGAAATAGATTTTATGTGCAAGGTCACTTGTTTATCTGTAAAACTGATCTCCGACAAGTGAGAATAATAAACTAGGACAAGTATTATCATCCCTTTTTATTACTTAGCTGCATAAAAAATGTGTATCTATTTTGCTGTAGAAGACCAGTTTTTCCCCTCTGCCACTAACATGGGTGTTTTTGTTTGAGTTAGGCAGTAACGTCACTTTTCATTTGAGGTCATTGGGCACATCTACATGTTCATTAATGCATGGTCCTTTGCTACTGTGCATTAAGCTTAGTACCTCTAATATGAGGTACTGGATAAAGGCTCAGTGGCTGCGCTAATGCACAGTGGGAAAGGTGAATTTATTTTTGTGTAATGCATAGTAGGGTAATTCTACTGTGCATTAACACATTAGCATATTTTTTTGCTGTGACACACTAATGCGCAGTAGAACAGTCAACTGTGCCCAGTGTAAAAGATCTCTAATTTTCTTAGATTTTTTCCAAATCCTAAATACCCTTAATGCATGTTGTTTAATGATTTTCCAAATCAACTTGGGTATCATCATCCTTGTGTCTCTAAATAAAATCACATGTAATAGTAATAGTAATAATAATAGCTCTCATTTTAATACAGCCTTGGAAAACTGACAAGCCTGTACTTGTGGTTTTAATTATTTCCTATAGGGTCCTATGCTGAGCATTAGCTGTGGCAGTCAGAGTCCACATTTTGTCTGAGACTGGGCCAGTTTTTGTGCCATTTTGTTAATTTTAAATCTAATTGGTACTATGTCATTTAGCTTTGCTGTCTGTCCTGTTGCATATTTGTGAAATGCTTTACACAGGTTTGTCTGAAGTTTTGAAATTTCTCCCAAGTTTATTTACATTTATTTAGCAAAGTGTGCATTCATAGCTGGAAAAAAGTGATATCTGCACCTTGGCCGGGTACGTGCTTGGGTTCTTTCTGTTTTATTCTATACTCAGTAGAGAGCTTACCCCCCACTAAAACTCTTCCTCGATTGTTTTTCAGAAACTCTACCTCTCACCCCCATGATTTCACCTTCTAAATGATACCAAAGACAGGACAAGCTTCTCACCAAAATAATACATATTTTCCCCTCGTATAGTTTATCTTCCCATATTTTTTGTCCACACATTCACTCAATGCATATAAGATTACCGGTAAGCCCTTACCTTATACTTGCTGGTAGTTTTTTTCAGTGATAATACAACTGTTTCCAATACTGCATTGGCCTGTGTATCAAGCTGATTAGTCTAGTCCTCTTGTGATGCAATGTTTGATTTTTATTTCTTCTTTAGGGAATTTTCCTGAGCTAATGCTGCTGCTGTTATCCTTTCAGTCCATTGAGTACACATGCTTTTAGTGCTTGCAAATGTTTGCAACGTGAGGGCCTACACTGCAGTTCTTCCATCGCCCAAAGCCAGGAATAGTTTTGGCTGGTATTCCTCGCCAGGCTGGCACTACTGATATGCAGTCTCCCTCTCTACTTCCCCCAGCCCCAAAATCAGCACTGTGGGATCGTGCCCCCAACTCTGATACCGTTAAATCTCATGTGCCTTTCTGCCTCAAGCCTCTGTTCTTGCAGTATTTTGGATTCTCAGTGTCAGAGCACTGTTCTCTCTCCATAAGCTTCAGGCTGAACTGGTTGACTTTCTTTGCTTGGCAAATTCTAATGGTTTTGTTAAATGTTTAATTCTGGGCCTTCTAGTAGTTTCTCTAAGGATGTGTCTAGATGAGTGTGCATGTGTGGTTTGCTGTGCCGCGGACCCACCTGCAGCAGGGCTGGACGTAGGCATGGGTGAACTGGGTAGCTGCCTGGGACCCGGACAGAAAGGGGACCCCAAAATGGTAATTTTTATTATTGTTATCATTGTCTTTGCTGAAGTGGTGGGGGGAGGGCAATACTAAAAGTTCACCTGGGGCTGCCAGGAATTTAGGTATTGGGCTGATCTGCAGCACCACAAATAGCACACGCTGCACACACAAGCATTCAAAGATCTAGGTGTCAAAAAACCCTGCGGCAAAAAAAACCAGGGTTGTGCACATGAAGGCAGCACGTGTCACCCAAAACCTGCGTCTGGCCAGCTGGAACTACACTCCAGCTGCTAGCTGTGCTCTGCACACCTGGATCACTGCCTCTGGAGCCCTAGGAGGCCCCCAGGACCCCAAGTAAGGCTGCTGGAGCCTGCCCAGGTGCTAGCCCCAGCCTCTCCTACCCCACCCGGAACAACTTGCTGCATTCCTTTAGGTGGTCTGCTCAACGCCTTGAATTTCTGTACAGTTTCATACTTAGCCTCCTCTGTTTGAGTTAACTGAGGACAAAGAAAAATATCAGATACTTCAGAAACAGCTCTTGTCAGACATAGGGCTACCTTTGAATGGTACCTTCTTTTCTGCTGTCATCCATTGTTTGCAGGAACAGAGTGAAGAGCTGTTTTAAGCCTTCTCAAATTGATGTCCATGCTTGCAGTGATTTTCATATCTGATGGGGGGTTTCTTCCACACTGGGTATCTCTTCTATTCATTTTACTCCTGACCCCCAGTGATGAGCTGTAATCACAGACATCTGAGTCTTTCAGTGCCTGCAGTGTAACTTTTCAGCATTGGGGAAAATGGGTCTCTACACAACAGAACAACCCGTTCTAGTTGACTCATACTAGAACCTTTCAAGGAACAGTTTTCTATAGAAGTCGGGTAGTAGAAACTTGACTTGGTTGGGAACCTCAAGCTGCACAGCAGTTAGAACTGAAGTAAAGGAAAATGTCTCCCTGTAAAGTCACAGCTGTCTTCATTGCTCATGGTACGTTCACTGTACTCCGTCCTTCCATCTTATTCCTACACCTGTCCTCTCACCCCAACGGACATTTCCCATTACTTACCAGTACTCTATTCTCTTTGCTGAAGAAAATTCCATTTCTGAGAGTTACTAAATGAAGCTGGATTTTCTCTGAGTATACTTAGCTTAGGGAAGTGTTTGAGTTTACATCTCTGAGTACACAATTTTGAGAGCTACCACATTGCAGAGAAAATGCACTTTTCTTCTATCCCCTCCAGCCCAATTTTTCCCTGCAGATACAAATAGGTAACAAGTAATTCACATCCAGCAAACTTCTGATAGTTTTATATGTACTAAAATACTTTATCTAAAATGTATAATTAAATTGAGATGTGTCTTGAATTTTAACTAGCTATCACAGACTACTCTATAAAATAAAAGATGGAAAAGGTATAATTTTTCTTCAAAGAGCTCTATATTACTTGAATAATAAAAGAATCAAAAGTAGAAAAATGGCTATTACATGTGAATAATTAAATCTAGTATTTTGCAATTTGCATATTGATTTTTACATCCAAAATATGTTGTAAAACAAGCCAGATGAGAGAGAGTAAAATAAATTATTTAGGAAAAAAATATTTTTATTTTGCTGAAGAGAATGCCTATCTTATGTATGGTGCATGTGTGTACCCACATATATACTTGTAATTTGAATCTATACTTTATTCAATTAGGAAACCAAATAAATCAAAAAAGAAGCCAAATTCATTCTGTTCAAACTGATTAAATGTACCATCGCTTACCCCTTTCATATATTCATTTGTCAAAGGTCATTTTTCATGACTGAGCTGCAGTATGATTATTTCAAAGGGTTGTTTTTTTTTTATTGTGCCCCAGTCCTAGCATTAGAATGACGCTCCAGAAGGATTAGCCCATCTTGCAATTAGACCTTGTAAAGTCACTAGAATGTCTAGTGATAATAGCTTCCGACAATAATGGATGGTTATTGAAAGAGAATTCTATCTCCTGTAGAAATAGTGGGCAATCAATAAATTATTATTCTATAAATTATTAAATCTATAGACATAAGATAACCATGAGTTGAGTTCCTTCTCATTAATTAATTAAATGAGGACATAAACCCATTGTTATCGTCTGTCTATTAATTTAATAATTGATTGAATAATGGATGCTGCTAATACAAAGTTGAACAGGACAGCATCCATCTCTAGTGCTATTTCAACGCTAATAAGCTTGACACTACATTACTTACTCCACCCTTTTGTCAAATGGCTGTACTTAACTGGGCCCAACTGAAGTTTTTTGTCTGGACTTATCAGTGTAGCACCTTGTTGTTTCCACCTTACCATGCCAGTAATAATTGGTACATAAAGGTATTGTTGTTCTCGGTTCACTTTCTGCATCCCTGATTTAAAAAAATAAAAACAAAAAAACAAGGCAGCCTAACTAACCCAATGTAAAGATACAGACTTGATACGGAGAGCTTGCTAAATGTTCTCATGAAGCATTTTTTTTTACAGCATCATATTATTAATGTATTAGATACTATAACATGAGGTTGGGAACAAAACCAAAATTCTGCATGGTATTCTTACCTCAGTATGCTACAATGAAAAGTCAGTCTGTCCATGTGAGTTCTCTAAAATAGAAATCAGAATACTTTCCCAGCTTTTCACTCTTTGAGCTCTATGTATAAAATGCCGCAAAAAGTGCTAAGCATATTATTTAAAAGGGAGTTATAGTAGGTTTATCTTCATTTCTTATATAACATTCCAATTAAACTGATTTTACATAAAAATATAAACTACTGTATGTTGCAGAAGTCATTTAACATTGTTTCCATTGCTTTAAAAAACATCATCACATCTGCTAAGTAAATAATCCCAAGACAATGTCGTGCCATTCAGTCTTAACAATCAAGTAAATCATTAAAAACTAAACAAAACAACATGAGTGCTCACTTGTCCCTGTGACCCATGATCATATTATGTACAGCACAGAGTGACTCTTGCAGGCCACATTGATTATATATTATCACATGCACCAAATTATCTTTGAAAATCCCATTTATTAGATAAATTATCTAAATACATTTAATTGAATTCACATGCTTCCCTGCAATAATGTGAGGAGATGTCAGAAAACAAGTTATGATTGAATTGATGTTTCTCATAGCTGCAACACTGAATGACAGTGCTGGTTCTACTGTTAGCTAATCACCCTCATACCCTCATGTTGATATTACCTGGTTGACTTTTGTGACCAGGTGACTAAATCCTTGGATGATGGTGCCGCCATGGACGTAGTCTTTCTAGATTTTAAGAAGGCCTTTGACACTGTCTCTCACTCCATCTTCCTCAATAAATTAAGTGACTGTGGCATTGAAAGGTAAAAAATTGGCTGATGGGGCACACCCAGAGAGTAGTGGTGGATGGGTTGTACTCAACCTGGCGAGATGTGAGCAGTGGGGTACCCTGGGGATAGGTCCTTGGGCCTGCACTGTTTAACATCTTCATCAGTGACTTGGACGAGGGGGTGAAAAGCACGCTGTCTAAATTTGCTGATGACGCTAAGATGTGGGGTGAGGTGGACACACTTGAAAGGAGAGAGAGGCTGCAATTAGATTTAGACAGACTTCAAAAGTGGGCAGATGAGAACAGGATGCGGTTCAACGTAGACAAATGCAGGGTGCTGCACCTTGGGAGAAGGAATCCACAGCATACATACAGGCTGGGGAGTTCCCTCCTTGAAAGCACAGAGGTGGAAAGGGATCTTGGAGTCCTTATTGACTCCAAGATGAACATGAGCCACCAATGCCAGACCGCAGCCAGTAAGGTCAGCCATACCTTGTCGTGCACCCAAAGATGCATCTCAAGCCGGTCCAGAGAGGTGATCCTCCCCCTCTGTGTGACTTTGGCCAGGCCGCATTTGAAGTACTGCATCCATTACTGGGCACCACCCTTCAAGAGGGATGTGGCCAGCCTGGAGAGGGTTCAGAAGAGGGCTACCTGCTTGGTGAGAGGGCATCAGGACAGGCCCTATGAGGAGAGACTGAGGGACCTGAACCTGTTCAGCCTCGGCAAGAGGAAGCTGAGAGGGGACCTGGTGGCTGCCTACAAGCTCATCAAGGGGAATCAACAGCAAATGGGCAGAGCTCTTTTCTCCCCAGCACCACCTGGGGTGATGAGGAACAATGGTAATAAGCTGATGGAGACTAGGTTTAGAGGCTAGAGATCAGAAGGCAATATTTTACAGTTAGGGTGGCCAAAATCTGGAACCAACTTCCCAAGTAAGTGGTCCTTGCCCCTACCTTGGGCAAATGCAAGAGGAGGTTGGACGATCACCTGTCTGGGGTCTTGTGAACCCAGCATTCATTCCTGCCTGTGGCAGGGGGTCAGGCTAGATGATCTGTTCAGGTCCCCAGCAGGGAAATTAACTGAGCTATAACTGAGTTTATATCTAAATGAATGAAATAGATGGGAAAAAAATCCAAAAAAACCCAAAGATCAACCATCTAGCAACTTTAAAGTTCTAACTATAAAAAGGCATTTTTATTTGTTTGAATTTACATATGTATATAGAGGCCTGTAAACAGATTTAGAAGGAAGTCAGTCTTTTTAATAGGGGAGTTATTACAAACTAACACAGTCACCCTCCTGGTAAAATAATTTTGGTGTCTTTCTGTACTTACATAGGCCAAGGTCCCAGTTAATAAAAACATCCAAGCATGTACTTAAATCCATCTCTATTCAGCAAAGCAATTAAGCATGTTCTTGGCTTTAAGTTTGCATTTAGGAATAGAAGTATAAGCATACGTATTTTTATAGAACAGGGCTTGATTCCTGAACTGAAATCCTGAATCTAACCATACACAGACAAAGCACAATAAAATCATTGAAGGTTGATTTTTTTTTTTCTTTGCTAAGGATTCAGAATTTGGTCCTCATTGTCCAGTGGCAAATATTTGATTTTTAAATGGTGCCTGCTTCATGTGCCTGGAAAGTGAGCATACACCAGCACAGAGGCAACATCAGGAGAATGCACATACAAGTGTTACATTTAGACTGCCCTAACCTACATTGCTACAATCTAAATGGCCCAGTGTGCAAGCATTCACAGGGCTTAGATCACCCTAAAAATGATGCACATGATCTACAGTTAGATCCAGACTGGGCAGCTCCCTGATGAGGACGTACTGGCTCCCCCTCCCCCGGATGATCCTACCCAACTTACTTCTGGCTGTCCATACCTCTCCAGGCTAGCTGCTTGCTGAGAGAGGTGTGGACAGCCAGAAGTAAGCAAGTTGGCAAGTAAGTAAGCCACTCCTGGCTCAGGTTATGGTAGCTTTAACTAAGCCATCAAAACCTGAGCTGGATTTTGTGCGTATTTGTTCACACCCTTAGAAAGATAAACTCAAGGCCTGAACTTGTAGCCTGAGGTAAAATGCTCATTTATTTCAGTGGGAGTTGCTCCTGTTCTGGAAAACATGTTTGTAACATAAATGGATCATCCTTGGCTCTAGGGGCAGCTCCAAGTGGTGGGGAGCTTTGGAATTGGCAGGCAGGGCATGGCAATGACAACCCAATGTCCCTGGCTGGAGGTGGGGAGCTGCGCCCCCTGCTCTTTGCCTCTGTGGGGCTTGCCCTCATGCTGCTTTGGGTGCCTTGGAGCATCACAGTAGGGGAGATGGTATTAGAGAGGAAGTGCATTGCAGGTGGCCAATACAAAGGTAGGGCAAAGTATCGCCTGGCTTTCCTTACTTGTTTCCTAGGAGCTGGGCAGCCACAGCTGTCAGGGCATTCCTCCGCCTCTGCCCAGATGTTTCTTACCACTTTGCACCCCCAGGGAGTGAGTGGTCCCTGCTGGGAGGCACTGCTTGTCCCATAGGTAGAGGAGGGAGGAGAGTTGGGGAGGTCAAGAGGATCCCAGGGGAAGTGTGGCTGATGAAGGCAATCATGACTTCTATTAGGGTCAGGGAAGCATCCCTAAGCAATAGAGCCAGCTTTGGGGAAATGCACTGCGGCGGCCCATGTCTCCAGGGCATACAGATCAGGGTGCCTCTAGCTATGGAGGAGAGTGTGGTGCCCCCCTTGCCCTTCCCCCCCCCCCCCAAGGTGGCTCTGTTGCATGGGGCGCATCCCCACAAATGCTCCAAGACACCGGGGAAGTGCAAGGGCAAACTCTGCAGAGGAATGGAGCAGGGGGCACAGCTCCCCACCACTAGCCATGAACAATGGGCTGTCACTGCCCTGCCCTGTTCACCCCACCCAGTTGCAAGTTCGTCAGTGTTGGAGTGGCCCCTGGATGCTGCAAGGAGAGCAGCGCAGGGTTGGAGCAACCCTGGAATAAGCTGCTCCCATTGGTCTCAGTTTTCTCTTAGGCTTATATAGACACAAATCTGGCCACAGAGTAATAGGCAGAAAATTCAGGCTCATTAATTGCACATGTACACACAGTTTTTGGCATTTTAAAGCCATGTTTTGGAAGTCATTTTTCAGGTTGACATTCACCCCTGTGGAAAGAACCAATATAAAGGTTCTATAACCATTAGGCAGGACTAAGTAGAAGTTATGTAATGCCAAAGCTATATGCAAAATATTTCACAAAGTGTAAATTTAAACCCTGGAGCAAAATTCAGTCTGTGTAGTGGAGGAATCAATGCACACCAAATATAAAACAGAAACCTGCCCTGTGAATTGGAGAATTTTGGCCATTAAAAGGCAACTTTTACTGCTGCACATACATTTTAGAGTTATAATACATATGTAATACTGTTTATACAATCAATATGTGAAATACTTAAAAATACCAAAAAAAAACAAACCAAAAAAAACCCATGAGGGAATGAGAAAATACAAGACTAAGTTGAAAGGGTAATATCTAGGTATGTTAACCATGAAAGAATGGGTGGGTAGCAATAGAGTGATTTATTATAATAACAGAGGAGCAGGAGACTTACCCTGTCATAAACTCACAGGTAATCTATTTTTCTCTTATGCAAATCATAAATCACCATTTTGATTTTATGCTTGAAAAGAAACACCTCATAGTACCTAAGGCTCTGTGCAGGGGAAAAATGGTTCTTATCCAAAGGTCAAGACTGAAACTTACAGAAATTTCCATTTTTATGCCATCTGGATGCAGGTAATACAGTACAGTATTGAGATCCAGATCACTCTTAATGGCCCTGATGATAGAAACTCCCCCCAGGGTTAGAGGCTTAAACAGGGAAATGTCAATGCCTCATTCAGACAGAAATAATTTGCTGTGAGATCTGCTGGTGATTTAAGTGCCCACCTTTGGGATGTCACAGCATGTGTGGGATGGTATATCATCAATATTTCAATGGAAAGAATAAGATCTGTCAAAGAATACCAATAGCAAGATGGAGAACTGTATGGTTTGTTTAACTATATGCATAATGTTAGGCAGCTGCTAACTTGAATAAGACTACATGATCCTTGACTTTCACCAGGCAATTGACCAACCAGTTCAAAAGGCATACCTGCAAGCCATATCCAACAGTTCATAAACGCAGCAAAACTGTAAAACTCTCACATCAAAACCGTGAGAGGTTTGTATGAGACTTGTTAAAAGCAGTTGTTGAATAAAGGGTATCATCTCTGAACCAAGAGTTCTCAAATTTTGCATTTCTTGTTGACCAAACAAGGCACTTTAACTTATCTGCCACTTTTGTCACTGTCTGCAGTAGAATGTAGAAGTGGATTAGGATCTATCTGCCACATAATGACCCTTGGTTCTTTGTCCTGGAAATGGGTGCTGCTTTTCTAACATGATGATGATGCTTCTTATTCAAAGAGTCATTTATGTGCTATTGTATGACTTTTTCATGGCACTTTAATTATTCTGGCCCACCTACTATGAAAGAAGGTCTAGTAAGTTAGCCACTGATGATATTTTTGATTTCTTGCACCAAAAATCAATGCCTATTTTGAGACAAAAATAATAATGCTAAACATGCCTCCTGCTTTGTCTCGCATTTCAGCTGTCTCACATTAACAGTTAAACTAAGCACAGGATTAAGATGTCCAGCTTATCTGGGTACCTGCAGGTACTATAAACCAAGGCATGACAAAGGCTCATGACATATAGCCCCATGACCTTCAACTTTCAATTTAGCAAATACCAAAGAGGTCACGGGACAAAAAGAATGTCCAACCCTTTTCTTTTTTTTAAATTTAGGAACAGACTACTCTAATGAATTATTTTTATACTTGCAAATGGCATTCTGTTCAGTTATTAGGTAAACTTTGGTCCATGCCCAACAGTGTCACAGAACCCAACTGGATCAGCTCCACTCATTTCATCTGTAGCTTCCTACTGCTACATTTTCGTAGGACTTTTTCCCCCAAGACATCTGATTCTTCCTTCTGAATGCCTTGTATATATCAACCAGAAGTTTGACTATCCCCAAAAAAGGTTGGTTAGGATCACCAATATAACCATCTTATGTTAATTATGTACATTTAGAGAGTGCCATCTCAGAGCGCCAGATATGTAAAGTATTTTCCCCGTAGGTATCTTCTAGGATTTTTCAGTAATCATCCTTAACCTTTGAGAAGCCCAAGGTACCTATCTTCATCTGTAGATATTTGCGTGGCATTGAAAATTGGCCCCAAGTGATTGACTAATGTGGGTTCAGCATTTTATCTCCACCTTGACTGGTGGAGAAATTTAGGTGTAAAGAAGCTAAGTGACTTCCCTAAAATCACATGGTATGTTTGTGACAAAGCTAGAGATAGAACCGAGATGTGTTGACTCCCAGTCATATGTACGCTAAGCATTAGGTCATACTGCCTTCAGTATGGCTCCTAGAAATGGTGGTGTTATACACTGAAGCTTATGCCACAGCACCATTTCAAAAATAGGTGACAAAAGATTCAGGAATTGTCACTAAAGACAGAAGTTGCTATCAAAGTTTGGTAGTAGCTTGTGGCAGGGCACTGGGTGTGCCTGCCACTTTAAGGCCCTGGAGCTGGCAGCCGCCAGGTGCTTGATGAAGGCAGCCATTTTGAAGGTGAGGGCTGCCTATATAAACACAGGCAGCTTGGCTGCCTGGAGGCTAGGCAGCAACATTGCCTGGCTGGATGACTGCTTGGAACACCCTGGAGGCAAGGGGGAGCTGCAGGGGATGGAAGGAGGCTCCTGGTCCTGGACATGACCTGAAACTGCACCCTGACAGGAGTGGGTGGCCTGGTGGGGCTCTCAGTGGTGCGGGAGCCCCCAGGAAATGCCAGGCCAGTTACCACCCTGGTGGAAGGTGAGTTGGGGTGCCTTAACCCCTTTGCCCCCACCGTCGGGTGGGTTATCCTGTGATTTGGAGGGTCCAAAGGGGGATCTGAGGGAGAGTGAGGGGCTAGAGGCCAGCCTGAGATGAGAGAGTACCCTCGACTGACCCAGGCTGGGGCCAGGACCCAGAGAGGTGTCAAAAGGGCCAGGGGGCCCACCGCGAGAGACGCCCAAGAGCGTCCCGACTGGCTTGGAGGTAGGCCAGGGCAAGTTGCTGAAGGTCCGGGTGGGACCGCACCTGAGAGGGGAAGATGGTTTCGAGGGCTAAGTAGCCCAGATGACGGCAGAGAGGCCGCCTGATCGTGTGGATTATGGACAGGTCCTGGTAGGATGATTTTGGGGCCCAGCATGGGGGCTGGTGAGAAGATGAACACCTAGATGCCATCTGCAAGGCTTGGGCTGCAGTGTGGGGATGGAAGGAGCCGCAGATATCGCCCCTGGCATCAGGGCACGAATGGGCAGCCTCCCGCTTATTAACATCAATTAGAACCTATTAGATCAAGTCATGAGGGGTGAGAACAGACAGGCGGTTGGCCCACCGAGGCAGGTGGGCGGGCCATAGACCGTGGAGAATGGGCCCAGCGGAGCCTGTCCTGTCACATAACTCATCCAGTCAAAGTAGCAGACCCACTCAGAAGCTTTATGTATTTATTTATCCGGACATGAACCTCTATGAATGGATTTGGCCATTCCCATTTTATTAACCTGTTTCTAACAAAATGAAAGCAAGCAAAGTAAAATAATTATGACAGGTGGAGACAGATTGCCACTTTATGCTTCCAGATTTCTGTGTATAAACTGATGGGATAAATTTGAGGGCTGATTTATGACCTGTACAACTTTGATGCCACAGGAGTAATTCAAAGCGGACTTGACAAAATGTTTATAACTCTGGAGAAGGCCTCACTTTTATGTTGTAAAATATTGGACATGTATAACAACATTCTAACAGTGAGCTGGATTACATTTAGAAAACTCTAACCAAAATGGAAAGTACAAGAGGCTATTTGGTATATGAATACACATTTATATTAGTGCCTTTCACAATATCTAAATGTATTTTGCTAATAGAAAGAAGGCCACAACTGGAAACAGATCCATATTGTGATAGGCTCTGTACCATTTCATATGAAGATGGCTCATTGCTTTTAAAAATATCATGCATCCTTCCCTATGCAAGTGAAGTTATGTAGGTACAGATGAAGATGATGATGATGAAGAGAATTAATAATAGTAATAATAATACTGTAAGTAAGTATTTTCCTACTGTAGTTTTCCATTAAGCATACACAGGCACATCTACACCAAGCATTTACTGCTGAGTTGATGAATTAGCTCCACAGTAACCATGTCGGCATCTACCTGTGCAGGGCAATTAGGCTGGAGTAAACAAATTAACTCTTCAGCAGAATACTACTTGCAAATACAAGGAGTATCCTGCTATGGAGTTTTTTTTACTATGCAGCAGCACAGTGTAGACGCTGATGGGGCTGGTAGGGTATAAGGGTGCTTCACTGAAGAGGGGACAGGGTGGGACAGCCTGATGGCTAGCCCCATACCGAAGCACCCTCATGCCCCAGTCAGCCCTTCCGCAGCACGTTGACCCAGGGGGGAGAAGCGCCCTAAGCTGACAGACTGACCCTCAGAGTCCCCTCCCAGCTGGTGCTGCTCCCATCTGGCTCGACATGCTGTGCTTCCGGGTGCACATTCAAACAGTGCACCCGAGAATAATAAATTTAAGAGTTTATTGCTTTGCATGAATTGCATGTGTAGATGTGCCCCATAAATCTTAGGACTGGGCCTAGCACAGCACCTGGGAGTTACAGCTAATGCCAAATCTACAGGCAAGTGGATGGAGAGAAACGAGGAGGAGCCAGTGGCTCCCTCACTCTGTACTAGCCCCAGTTAATGGGATGCTTGGAGGAAAGAAAGCTGCACTCCTTTATTGCTGCAGCAAATTCCTCTGATGCAGGAAAGCAGCATCCTGGGAGGAACCTTGTTTTTCCAAGTTGGTTCCCACAACAGTCAATATATGGTTAATATGGTTTATTTATCACTCTTTATTCATGGCAGTACAACTTAGTCCCAAATTTCGTAATGAAAACCCTATACTACCTTAATGTTACTATTGGCCTGGTTGTTTTAATGCTAATATTATGTAGTGTCTTGCAATTAATACTAATATAATTTAATGAATTCACATTTTAAGTGACAGGAAAGAGCACAGTTTCAAAGTGCAGCAATATCAACTGTCTGCTTGTATCAGCAGGTTGACACTGAAAATGCTCACCAGATAAAGCATTTGTGCCTGTAAGCGTAGTAAATGTCCTGAGGGCTATGGAGAATTCAAAAGACAGTACTTTCCTACAGTGTCTAGAAAAACCTCAGGAACATTTGAAAATAGTAATGTGTAGGCTGTAGAAGGAAAGCCCATGTACCTTTTTGCCATGAAGATTTTTTAGATAACTTTATTTTCCTGTTGTTCATTATGCAAAGCTGTCATGAAATGAAAAAAGACTACGTAGAGATGGTAATTTATTAAAAACCTCTTTTAGAATAATTTCATAGACATTAGGGCTGGAAGGGACCTCATAAGATCATCAAGTCCAGCCCCTCGCCCAAAGGGCAGGAAGTCCACTAGTGTCAAGGGATCCCAGCAAGATAAGCATCCAAATGTTTCTTGGAAGTATCCAGAGTAGGTGCTTGTACCACCTCTGGGGGAAGTCTATTTCAGGCCTTGGGGGCTCAGACAGTAAAGAAGTTTTTCCTTATGTCCAGCCTAAAACAGTCTTGCAGGAGTTTGTAACCATTGGACCTTGTCATTCCTTGGGATGCCCTGGTAAACAGGCTTTCTCCCAGATCCTGATGCACACCCCTTTTGAATTTACAGGATGCCACCACGTCACCCCTGGGTCTGCACTTCTCTAGGCTGAAGAGTCCCAGGCTGAAGAGTCCTACAGCATCTCTTCATAAGGCCTGTTCTCTTGCCCTCTGATCATGTGCATGGCTCCTCTCTGGACTCTTTCAAGCTTCTCCATGTCCTCCTTGAATTGTGGAGCCCAGAATTGGATGCGGTACTCCATCTGTGTCCTCACCAAGGACAAGTACAGTGGGAGGGTGATATCCTCGATCTTGCTTGAGATGCACCGGTAGATGCAAGCCTGAGGTTTTTTTTGCTTTGCCAACTGTGGTATCGAATTGGTGGCTTATGTTCATCTTGTAGTCAATCATGGCCCCCAAGTCTCTTTCCATTATGGTGCTAGTAAGTGTGCATTGCCAAGCCTGTAAGTGTAATATGGGCTCCCCTCCCTCTCCCTCTCCCCCCCCCCCCCCGAGGTGGAGCACCTTGTATTTTTCTGTATTGAGAAATCATGATTACCCATCCTACTTGCATGTACAGTAAACATCTATCTGCAAACCATGGAGCAGGGGCCAGGGTTATTTTCCCCTTTAAACAAAAAACATATAGTGGACACTTCCCTTACCCCCAGCTGAACATTGTGTAACTCAGGTGTCGGGCAAATTGCTTGCCAATTTCACTAATGACCAGGTTTGTTTACCATCTTGGCACTGCATTTCTTGGGAACTGTTCTATAGATGCTTCAAAAAGCAATGACAAATTAAGTTTTAGTTTGAGTATCCTGTTTGGCAGCAGCTAAAAATGAGAAGAATTATGCAGGCTCCATGAATATGAATGATCCTGTACCTGACACAAAATGCAGATAGTCTCGTTGGTTAAGAGCTTTCAGTCTAAATAATAGCCATGTCATAGACTTGGTACTCTAGGAAATCTAGTGCAGTAGAGTAATGGAAGATTTAAAAAATATATTATAGGATAAAACAATGTCTTTCAGAGGCATGTGAAAGAAGGGGGTAGGAGCATGATGGATTAGAGTACTACAGGGTGCTCAAGACAACAAAGGAAATGTGGGAGAATTTATCGACATCAAACACTACTTCATTTATCTAGAGCCTTTTGTTGGTCATCTATCATTACCAAAGTTGGTAATAGACTACTCCAATCTTAAAGAGACTTGCCAATATAGAACACATGCTCAATAAAGGCTGCTTCAGAAATGGACATGGAGCATCATGTCAATTTAGGGAAGCCAGCTAGCCTGGGAGACTGTCAGGTCTAGTTTCAAATTCTGCAACAGGGAGACTGGAAGTTATGAGAATACTGGTTCATGTAAGAGCTTTCAGAGCTTTACCACAGCCTGCTACAGAGCTAGATTTCCAACTCAGTGGGTATGTCTACACGTGCAATTAATGTGAAGCAATAAACACCAGCTTATGGCTTCTGCGCTTGCTGTTTGAACATGCACTTGGGACTGCAGCATTTGGAGCTGGGTCAGAGCAGCCTCAGCTGGCAGGAGGGCCTGGGGTTAGCCTGCAAGTCTGTGGTTGCTTCTCCCTGGCTCAGCATTCTGTGGAGGGGCTGGCTGGGGCATGAGGATGCGCCAGTATGGGGCTAGCCAGCAGGCAGCTCCCTTACTGAAGCACCTTCATGTCCTAGTTAGCCCCTCTAGCATCTACACGTACACTGCTGCCGAGTAAAAACAAAAAAACAAAAACAACCCCCCCCCCCCCAAAAAAAAATCAAACAAACCTCTGAAGTAGGATAATACTTATAAATACAAGGAATATCTTGCTGTGGAATTCATTAGTTTACTCCAGCATACAAGGGTTGTGTACGTACATGCACAACATTTACTGCAGAGTTAATTAGTCAACTTCGCAATAGAGGTCTCATGTAGGCACACCCTGTCAGTCACGGCTCCAAGAGCTTCCAGGCTTCTGGTTTCAATCCATTGGAATTTATTAAGAGCTAGGAGTCTGAAGGCTCTGGGAACCACAGATGTTGTAGGAGCCTTGAAACAGGGGCTCCCTGGCTCAGTTTCATTTAAATTTGGGCGGGGGAGGGGAGGAGAGGTTTATACACGTTCTCTTCCACAGCTCATGTTGAGATTTCTACTTTTTGTTCAGAAATAGAATCAGGTTTTGTTTTCAGAATCTTGGACTTCCTTCCATAGCAGAAATTCTGACTTTAAACCGGCTCTCCCTCATTCAGAAGAAAGTGGCCTGTGTTTGCTCTCATTAAATTCCCCTTCAAAGGAAATGAAGCTAAAGTGAATTAAGGCCACTTTATTTTTGAATAGCAGTGTCCACACGCAGGTTTAATATGTTGTAGTTAATGTGCATTAGTTTTACATCATCAGTTAATTTGCCTTTCGCTTTCCTGTGTGTCCCTGTGTTGACACACCCCAAGGGTGCTATTGCACATTCAGCTTAACACTTGTTAAGTATAGTTAAAATGCAAGCAGATGCTTGTTCAAGCAAAACCTGGTATTTCCCACAAAACCAGGCAATGTCCATTGAAATCCACAGAGGAAAAAAGCAAACTTAGGGAAAATAAAATGCTGGCTCCCCAGAGTAAGCCAGCAGACATTATGGGACTGTGGCAGCCCACCAGGGAGGGGAATGGAGGGAGAGTGGGCTGCCAATAAGATGGCTGTGATCCCTATTCTTTGCCACTTATTGGCTGTGAGGGCCGCCTGTCGTGTCCCTGCCCTTCTTCAACAATCAGCAGTGAGGGGCAGAGCTGTATGATGGACATCCCTCACAGCCAATCAGTGGCAAAAGTGGGACCACCCAGACTCCTTGGCCATTCGGGGGAGGGGAGGGAAAGTGGGGTGTCATGCTCTACCTCTGAAATGACCCCTGGACCTGCATTCAGCCCACAAAATTGGAGGCAGCCTCCTTGAATATGGTATCCCTATTTATGGATGGTCTGTAATTGAGCCTCTGTAAAAATAAGAAGTCCTGAGCTATTTTTAAGATTCATTGCCTGAAGGAAGTATGCATCAATGCTGGACAGAATAGCACCACCTGGTGTCTAAATGGGAGCATTGCTCAGTGCCCTGCAATGAACTTTTTGTCAGGACTTTCCAGCTGATTGGAGCCTCAGTGGTCCTTGTGGCCAGGATGAAGTTGCTGGGTTGGGAGGGGGGAAGAGGTTGTGGGTGAAGGTTCAGGCCAGGATTTGGATAGCAAAGCCAGCAGGGGTAAAGCTGGGTTGAGGGACAGCATGGTGCAGGATGCAGTTGGGGTATCAGGGTATAGGGTGAATAGGGGACCCCTGGATAATCATGAAATTACACAGGGCTGCCAACACAAGACATTTTTTTAATGGCAGTAAAAATATGTATCAGTAAAAAAATGTTGGCCCTCAGTAAAAAAATTGGCAGATTGTCACTTAAAAAAATATTATTGGGCTGGCAATCCTGGTGTTAGGGTAGAATTACATGTTCACTTGCAACAACTGGAAATAATTGGGATGTAATGACTTATTAAAGTTAACACGTGTTAGAAGATAACCCTTGTTTGAATGGAACAACTTTGTAATGCTATGAAGGCACTTAAAACATCTTAAACTGCTTGGACATGTGTCTGCTTTCATTTTAACTGAACTTAAATGCATGTTAAATTGAGAATATGATATCACCCTACATTCCAATGATTTGCAACTGTTTGAGGTAAACATGTGATCGGGCTTTTACTCAGAGAAGTAATGCAACAGTGATAAATAAGTTCACTAAGCCCAAAACCAGTCACAATATATTATGAAAAACACAATCATTGAACATCACTGACTTTGGGAGTTGTGGGCAAAATTCAGACCTTCCACATCAAACAAGAACAACATATGCTGTAACTTCTCTAATTGTGATCTTTTTGTATGGACTATAACTTTAAATCTCAATCTAGCCTTCACATTTCAGCATATATTGGTCTGGGGATTGGGAATGTATTTAGGAAGCAAAAAAAAGATGTATTTTTGTTTGTTTTGGGGAAAACCTAAGACTTGGCAAAGGGTTCTAAGTGCTTTCAACTTCATGGTGAAAGACACAGGGAAAACTGGCCGAGTGCATTTGTATTTTTTTGTTTTTATTTTGTTGATGCCTTTATGATGTAATCATCTGAGCTTTGAATTTTCTTCCAAGCATGTGACTGGTTCAAGCTGAGTTTGCTGAGGGTTTCTGTACCACCATTCTGATATAAAACAGATGTTATGCTTCTGGATTTTGTAATGTTTTTAATATAATTATATTGCATGCAGTTCACTGTTCCAATATAATTTTGAAGGGATTCTGCCCTTGCCATAGTTTAGAGAGCATCCTCTTTCCTCCGTATAGTAGAAATTAACACTCCGGTTCTCTCATGCAAGAAATTCTCTTGCATTTTTTTTACTGGAGAAATATTCGGGTTTTTGTTGTATTTTTTTTCTTAACCTTGTCTTACAAGGAACAATATCCCCAAAACATTTCCCAATGGGTGCATAGTCAAAGAGTTCTCTGTTCAATAACAGAAGCCTAATTGTCAGCGAGTCACTTTTAATATACAATCCCATTAAATGTACTCCAGATGAGATCTTGATCAAGATTAAAGGCATTTTGATTATGAGTTCAGGGGAACTGGTTTACAGTAGTCTGTTGACTGTATAACAAAGAAAATAGTTTCTTGATTGGCGCATGTGGTAATTGTTTTAAAATCTCTTTTCAAATAAGTAGATTTCTTTGTTTAGTGCAGACTGCACTCCATTTGGGTTTGATTCGTGATAAATGCTTTTTTGCTTTTTCCTGCAGGCTTAATGTGCTATTGACACATGTATAATGACTAAAATGCCATTATCCTATTTTGCCCGGTGTTCTTTAATCACCTACTGATCCAGTGTTTTTCCCACTTTTTCTTTTTGTGTAAATAGTCACTGACCTCTCTTCATTTCTCTTATGCACACTGTGGGGCATCTGGAAGATTGAAATTCAGTTCGCCTACTCCTCCAACAGGGTGGTGGCCTGCATCTGAATACTTGTGTGTGAAATTTGCATATTCATGAATGAGGTCTTGAGTACAGAAAACCAGCATTCAGAGTTGCATGAACAAGGTCTGCTGCTTATTCATACATTCCTTAATTATCCGTGTGACAATATTGAGGATTATAGTCTCCTAACAATATAAAGTATGATCACATAAAGAACTGTTATTTTTGCATCTGTACTTCACTTTCCATCTAATGATCTTTGAACACACTATGAATATTAGTCCATAAGCTTTTCTGCTACTCCCCATGTCACTTAGGTAAGTGGGATGTTACCTGGTCACTTAAGTAAGTGGGATGCACTCTGTTTTACAGATTCAAGCATAGAGAGATTAAGTGAGTGGTCTAAGACCATGTAAGTAGTCCACTATAGATTTCTAGCTGAGAACCACAAACCCTGGCTGAGGATGGAATGATTTGATGTTTCTAAATGTCTTGGCCCAAATCTTGAAATAATGCGACCACATTTTTAAAGATTTGAGACTTTGCAGCTCTTACAATAATGTATGCATGTATACGATAATGTCACTTGGCCAACACTTGAACTAGCTCCCCTTAAAGTTAATGGAAAGCCATTTACTGTGAGTGTTGGAACAAAATAATTGCCCTAGTGGGTCTGACCAGTGGTCTGTTTCACTACTATTCTGCCTGACAATTTCCACAAGCCACGGGCCACCTAAGGTGGCAGCTTTTTACAGAGCCAGCTGCCTCGGCACATATCTGGCGCACTTCACAGACTACTGACACCTGTCTCGTGTGTGTGTGCATATATATAATGAATATAATAATATAAACACTACAAATATAGCATTAATTAATATGTTATTAACATTGAAAGCCTGGGCTGTAAGAGGCAGAGTCCAGGATGCCTAGGGACAGGGTGCCGAGCTACACATGTAGCACATGAGAAATACAGAGGAGGTAAAGGGGGTGGGTGGCAAAAGGACATGCATGGCCCTGTAGGAGATGGGGCCTGCCACTGCCACCCCTGCCACGACCAGGTGGATCTGTGCTCCCAGCTCCTATAGAGCCAGATGGGGAAGCAGCTGTGGCAGGAGCATGTGCTCTTGTCAAAACCCATCCTGGTCTGACCCTACACAGTCTCCCAGAAAGATGATGCACAGGGTGCACAGGGCAGGTAGAACTGTCATGCATGCCTCTGTTTTCAGGAGCCACGGTGGAGCCAAAATGAGAAGTAGTTGCAGGAGAAAATGCAGCCTGGTGTGCCTATCTTATGCAGGCAGCTAATTCTGCTGCAGCATTTCCATGTTTGGCTCCAATACACCTCCAGAAACCAGAAGTGTGCAGGGAAGTTTTACCCCACAGTGGAGGTCTGGAGACAGATGCTGCGACCACCAGGTAGCACTGCCCCACACACCTGTTTTCAGGAGGTACGTTGGAGCCAAACCAGGAAGAGTTGCAGCAGATTTGGCATGCCTGCCTGCATAAGGTAATGCAGGCATGCCTTTCTCCTGCAGCTGCTACTCAACTTGGCTCCATCATGACTCTTGAAAATAGGCACGAGACAGTTTCAACCTGTGATCGTGGTGATAGTGTTCGTGCAACACCCCTAGGGTGCTGCAACTCCCTGAATGAGAACCACTGTTTTAGAGGGAGAAGACTGAACAGATTATATCTAGCATGATCTACCATTATTGGCTTAGAGATACCAGAGGATACATCTCTGAATGCTCTGTTTCATACCAATTAATAGATTTATTATCCATAAATTGTTCTAGTCCCTTTTTTGAACATAGCTACACTATATGCCTCTACAGTCCCCTGTAGTAATGAATTCCACACATTAACTATGTGATGTATAAAAGAAGTACTTTCTCCTGTTAGCTTTAAATCTGTCTCCTGCTAATTTCAGTGGGTGCACCCTGATTCTTGTATTCTAGGTCCTGATGAACAACCCTGTTCCCTGTTCATTTTAAGTACACATTTCATGATTGTATAGATATCTTTCATATCCCCCCTCAGCCATCTTTCCAAACAGAAGAATCCTAGCCTTTTAGTCTCTTGGTATAGCAGCTTCTCCATCACCTTGATCATTTTGGCTGTCATTCTGTGTACCTTCTCTAAATCAAGTACATCCTTCTTAGATTAGGGCACAGGTTGTATGAACTTCTAAGCAGCCAAATGAAGGAGAAAAGCCTTTTAAAAAGAATATGTATTGGAAATACAATAACAGCAAAAGAGAAAGCTTGGAATAATAGAGAGATCCTTTCTTTATCATAGTGATTAACATTTCCCATAACCTTAGCTTCATAATTCAGCTTGAATTCTTGCCTTAACATGATAATTAGTATTTCCTTTAACCTCAGTTTCATAATTTAGCTTACTTCTGATGTCGATAAATCACATTATCACAGAGCTTGATACTGGCAAGACTATGTAGGACGGGGATAACATTTGAAGGACATCCCTCAGCATTGGTAGGGGCACTGTGGCAGAGTAGTTAGTGTCTCACTTTCTTCCCAGAAGACATGAGCTGTAACATGTTTCTGGTCTTGTCAAAAGGCCAAACCGTAATGTGGCCTGTGCCCCATTTCTGAAAGAAAGAGGGAGCCAGAGAGCAGAGGGCCCTTTAAGAAAATGGCTCCCTGGTCCAGGTGCAGAGAGCATGTTACAGATAGTGATTGACAGGTCCTGGCTCAGGTAACCCAGACAGGGGGTTGGCGGCCCTACAGTGCCAGCACGATGGCAGAGACCTCAGGAGAGGGGTGCGGGGTTCACTAGCCAAGGAGAAAGGACTCTAAACTTCAGGGAGCTACAAAGAAGTGCCTGCATCACAGTGAAGCAGAGCTAACTATTTTGGTCATGTCTGAGCTTGTGATCTTGGTGTGACACTGACTCCAAATGGGGGATGTGGAAGAATACCATCTCTGTCTCTCCCCAAAAACTCTGCTCTGTGACAATTTGGTTAGGATGGGCCCAGCAGAGGATACATACCTTACCCTATCTCTTTAGGTAACCTGAGCAGGATACATTCCTGAG